>JAYJMB010029158.1:0-83805 GCA_036873735.1 Pouteria campechiana | reverse complement strand
TTAAATAAAATTATTCTTTTTTTAAAATTTAACAAAAGTATTTTAATTTCATGGTTTATTATTATATTTTTTATTATGAATATTTTATAGTTTTAAATTTTGTTTGATTTACATTAAGTAAAAAATAAATTTACACCCCCCCCCCCCAAAATGCAGCCACTTTGAAGTGGCTACATCTGAATGGTTGCATTAGGTGGTTTTTTGGTGTAGTGTTATATGACAAAAATGCATATAGTCAAGTATAATAGTTAATTATAACCTTTAAAAGATTAGGTATACTTGGACTAATGTAACAAAAAGAATCTGGGGCATGGATAGTTATTTTTTTAAGGGTTGTAGTAACTATGTATTCCTAACAGGTGCATAGCCCTGAACTTCCAAATACATGTACACTAGTAGGTCACACAACTTATTTTCCTATATGAATGACTTTGAATTGGACAATATTAAGTTTTGTATCTCCGGTAAGAGAATTTGAAAGCCCATCATGTATGAGCGAGAAGTGTTGGTGTATAACTATTCCCCCATGAGATCGTGTGGACATGGGCATGTTCTACATCACTGTGGACTCGCCACTCCCACATCCAGCAGCCCTATTTATAGAAGAAGGACAATGCTAGGTGATGGTTAATGCAATCTGTTCATTAATATTTTTCCCTCTTTCTCCATTTGAAATTCTAAGGCATTTAAAGTTGTGGAATAGGCATGATTTTCTAGCTTTCAGTGATTTCATGTTTGACCGATGATTCGAGTTTTAAAAATCTGAGAAGGAAACAAGTTCAAGCCATAATCAAATTCATCTACTTTTACTTCAGACTAAATTGAAAAAGGACACGTTGAATTAATTAATTTACTTCAACTTTGACATCATTGACAACACTTAACATGATCCTTGACATCATTTATAGCAGTTGATGAGGTTTATATACTAGATTTGTTAATTATCACGTTACATTAGATAAAATTACATAATTATCCTTAATTTTTCACAAGCATTCACAATTGTATATTAGCCTAGTAGGATAGAAAGATGGTAAATGAGACCATTTTTAAATTGGGAGAGATTATAAACATCTGCATTGTAGCATTTTCCATTCTATAATACCTAGCGGTTCTTTAAATTTTCTTATAAAATTTTTTATTGATAATGACCAAGTTAACCAACATGTCCCAAATTAGTTATGCTTATATGATGAAAGCCTAATGTTAGCCAATATTCATATGATCTTTCAATTTTAACACTACAAGTAAACCAAGCCCATTCATCATAATCACAACTAAATTGAAATGTATAATAAAAAAGTCTCAAACGGCTTAAACATACTTCTATAATAAAAGGATTAGAAAACTTAAATAACATGTCAATTTGGGTTTCTCAAAATACCATCTCTAACAATAGTCTTTTCCAACTCTAAAAAAATGAAAACAACTCTTCTTTCTCAATCACCCTCTACCCAAGATATCATTCCTATTTCTATTTAAAGATCAATAAGCACTATAAGAAAAATCACTTAAGGCAACCAACATGTTGGCTGCATCAAGTATAAATTTGGCTATATATAGTCAAATGCAGCCAAAAAAATTGGCCATGTGCTGGCTGCATATGCATGGTTCCATTTGATCACATGCAGCCAAAATTTTGGCTGCCTTTAGCTCTTATGCAACCAAAATTTAGTTGTATATAACTATATAAATAATTTTTTGGTTGCCTTTAGTTTATATACAATCAAAAATTCAACTATACTTATTTGCAGCTAAATTTTTTGCTACATATAAATAAAATGCAGCAAAAAAGTTGGCTGCAAGTTAAATGTAGCAAAAAAGTTGGCTGCAAGTTAAATGCAGCCAACTTTTTTGTTGCATATAAAAAATCAATTATTTGGTTATTAGATTGGCTTTAGTTTCTATTAGATGGTCGCATTTATGAAAAAGGTAACAAGCCACTACATTTGATACTATTGAATATTAAATCAAATTTTATAATTAATATATTAATACTATTGGGTTAAACACCACAAATCCAAAATAGTAGACAATAAATATACTTTAAACCCACATTTACACATCACATTAGTCACAAGAAGCCCACTAAATAGAGAATAACAGTTAACATTTTTGGATTAGTAAATTGAACATTGAGGGTCACTGACATGTTGAGGCCTGTCACAAAAAGATAAAGGAGTTCTAATCCTAACTCATTCGAGGTACGAGCGTAACATCTTCATATAGCACTCATTTTTCTTAACCCTTCTCATTTGTGTGGGTAGGTCCTACTCACAAGATTAATGGTCAAAAGTCATATATAAAGGCATGAAATAAAAAATAAGAATGAAAAAAATATTTTTCAAGCATATGAATATGAAAGAGCTAAGTCACCTCTCAGTATATTTGGAAAGCCAAATTGATTTGAGGTTAATGATGTAGGGTTGGCTGATTGAACTATGAATGTAGCAATGACCTAATCTCTCTTGTCTCATTAGATAATGCATTGACAATTGCTAACTCTTACTTTGTACTTCTAAGCTCTTGCTTTGTCGAGGTTAACTCCTCTAAAGTCGAAGCTAACTTCTTTGTAGTTGAAGCTAACTTCTCTGTTGTTGTATTCAAGTTTTCTTTGGTAGAGGCAAACTCTTCATGAAGCACTGCAGATGCCCCATGAGGCCAATCAGGAATTAATCGACTCTTTAGTGGCTTAAGGATTCATCCTAATCCCTTCATGTATCCAGAGCTCTTTCTTATAACCTTATCATAGATATCGTCTGTTATAATGGGTGGCTCTATAGACTCTAAGTTGGCTTGTAGGTCCACCATCTTTTTCTGCATGTAATGTTAAAAAGCATCATAGGTCATAAAACAAGATAGTCAAGAGAAAAATTAAATATCAATAAAGAAGTAAAAAAGTTAGCGGTACTCAGTGGTACTCATGTATACATCCTCTACTTTTGGAGCTATGAATTTGCCATCCAACTTACATGTGCAGGTCTCTCTAAATAATTCGATCTGATCAATGGGGCTATCGGGATTTCATTGTCCTATCCCACAAAACTTAAATATTTTAATTGCATAAATAGTTGAAATCTTTGGTTGGAAATTGGATTAGTAAGTGTGTTGAGAAATATTATTACCCATTCAGCCAGGATAACTATAAATGAATTTGGCCCCATGTAGTGTGTATACTTTATCTTCTTTTAGTTATAAGCAAATAGAGTATAAACTTATAAGTTACATTAAAGGAAACAAAGACATGTTATACCTGATACTTTAAGGATATAGTCTTGTCATAGGAGATTATTGGAAAATTGAAATGAGAGTAATATACCTGAAATTTTAGGGATTGAAAGTAGCTGCATAAGAAGGTTCAATTAGGAATCTTCACTCTTGGAGGTGGTAAGCTAACTGGATCATGTCGTTGACCTTGGACTTTGCAGTTGTGATCATAAAATTCTTTTCTAACCCTTTTGTAGCCAGTCCCAAAGTAGTCATCAACAACTAATTTGACAAAATCCTCGTCAAAGTCTTTAATATCAAAGCATGGTTGTATATAGAAGCCAACACAACTAGGTGATAGATAACAAATACTGAAAAAGTATAATAGGAGTTCTAAAATGAAGACTATAGACTTTTGTACCTTCAATACAGTAATCATGGGCTATTTTTCTAGCTCAATTATGTTCGACCATTTCTTCTTGTCAACCATGAGTGCTAGTGATCTTACAATATAGCAAATGGTCTTGGTAGATGGTTTCGAACCTATTCAGTAGTGGGCTTACTAGTAGACATCGTAGTGTTGGTTCTCTTCATATCATTGACAATTAGATGGACCACGTCCTCTCCTCTGGGTTCCCAGCTGGAATCAGTAATTAAGTGTTAGCCTATAATATGTCCATATACTAAATGTTTATAGAGATATGTGTTTGTCTATATTTGAGTTACATTCCATTCAAAGACATACGGCTTGTGCTTGCCCTTGTCCCTGATGATGAAGGGAAGTCTTGAGTTTCAAGTTCGCTAGTAATAGGGCACAAACCTAAAGTCATTGGTAATTGGGGGCCTTGTGGGCGCATGGACTCTTGTGTCTCCTGTGAAGCCTAATCCACTAGCCTTGGGGGGTCCAAATTTTGTTCATGTGTGGAGGAAGGTAAGTGACCCTGTCCTCTAATAGGAGAGCTTGGAGTCGTCAATGGTTGTGGGGCATGTGGTGGAGGTATTGTATTCCATGTATTCTCTAAATCATGGGTGAGATGGTCAGACCGTGTAGATCGAAATCGTCCTCTACCACGCCCAGACATCTTTGTCACCTACATATAGAATAAAAGAATGATATTTGTCAGAACTATCAATGGACGTATATATGCTTGGATAAATGAATGTTTTCTACCTTGATGAACAACTCATATTGTCATAATCATGATGTATGATGGAACTAAAACATGAAAATTAGGTTCTATAAGTAAACTAAATTTGTAAAGATGAAAATAGTTGTTATGTCAGATGTAACAAGATTTACATCCAAAATCTCTAGCCTCGCAAGGAACCTAAGTGGTAGTTTTGGCAAATTAGCACTGTAGGCACTAGGCGCAGTCACTCGCGATATCATATAGGTTGTAGGCGATGCAAAAGGTGCTTGTGGTACAGCCTAGAAACAAACAAGGAGGCGGGTGTTGGAGAAATATTTAAGTGTTGACCGCAGGTTGTTCCCCATACTACTTACGATCCTTGGACTAATTGGGCCTTACATTTTTGGCCGACATTTTCCAAGCAAAATTTGGACACATACCTAAGGGACTAAGCTAGAATATAAGTTGAAGGTAAAGATCTTCGAATCATGCATGAAAATAGTATTAGTTGAGAATGTGTATGACTTACAATAAGTCCAAAGTCCAGCATTGGTATGTCAGACAAGATCTTCTCCTTCAGTATCCATTTCAATTGAGTCCATGGCGACATCATCTGGGAGCTCAATAATCCTGTGTGGTTGAGATTGAGATACAAATAATAGTCTAGGAGCTCAATTGAGATACAGGGAATAGTCTTCACAAGTTCATCGGGTTGTGGCTCTCGATTTAGATGGGATATCTCCATGAAACTCCAACGATCATTCGTATATGTCTCTTCATCCTGATCCCCATACTCTTCGTGTGGGATGCTCTCACTTACAGTTGGCGAGTTAACGTCACATTGTGGAATATTTCAAAGGTGTTAATAAATGCAATGTTCAACTACTTGCCATGATGATCCCAACCTTGTGTCATTCAATTGGAACACTTATCTAGCTTGGGATGCAAGCACGAAAGGGTCATTTTGATACCAAAAATGACAAATATTAATACTTGTGCAATGGAGCTCTACCTTGATTCCAAATTTTCTACTTGTGTCATACCATTCACATTGAAATATCACAACTTTGTACCCAAGTATGTATCGTAACCCAGTGACACACTGCAAATGACCATAATAATTTGTTGCCTCTTTAGAAGAATTCCCCAACACAACAATACTAATATTTTGGTGTATTGTAACTCAATGACATGCTATAAATGACCATAATAATCTATTGCCTCTATAGAAGGATCCCCCAACACAATAATACTACTATTTTGGGTTCTATGATATCTGCCGTATTCCATTGTGTAAAAACAAACTCCATCCAAAATACATCCCGAATGTATTGTCAATTGTTCTACAATGGGACCATTTGCTAGGGACCATATCTCCTCAGAGATTTGATTTGAATTTTGGTGATACAGTTGGTTTATCTATTGAATGTACCATAATATGTAAGCCATACCCAAAAAAGAAAACAAATGTATAGTGCAAATAGTAACTACAAACTTACTTTTGAAACCAATTGGGAAATTGCTCCTCCTGCATTTTTTGAATTTCAATTTCACCATTCTTCTTAAGCTCTTTTTCTTGTTCACTGCAATCCATGAAGAGTTGGAAGGGACAAGTGAATGTGAGTGGTCCAAGATTTGCATCCAATAAGCGAATATGATTCAGAATTTTATTAGGGAGGGAATATCACTAACCTAAGTCATATTTGTATTTTTGCACAATTATATAGAACATATTATCATGTCTTACTTACATCTTGTTAGGAAAGTTTACTACATTTTCTTTTAACTTCAAATGGTCATGCCCTTTGTGCAAATACGAATATGTATCCATTTTCAACTCTATATTGGCAATCCAGATTTTTCTTAGCCCAATTAAATTTAGTTTCCACATCTCTAAGGTACATAGAGAGAAAAGCAATACATTCCTTAACTTTATAGATCTCTACAATGGAACCTTCTGAACTAGCTCTATTACCCACTTTTGTTTTAAGGAAGCCCAAGAACCTAAAAAAAATTGGTAAATAGTTGCTTATATATAATTCATGAAGTTTTTTAGGACTCATAGAGGGTACCTCTCAATTGGAAATATCCATCTATACTGGAAGGGTCCTGCAAACATGGCTTTTCTAGAAAGATGAAGACACAAGTGGCTCATTATGTTAAAGAAAACTAGGGGAAAAATCCTTTCTAATTTATATAAAATTGTGATGATGTTGTTAGAGAGTTGCACTAAAATACTTTTTCTTAAGGTCTTTGAGCATAGTTATTTGAAGAAGTTTTTGAGCCCAGATATGGCATTAGAAATGTCATTACATAGGAATCCTCACATGCCTACCGAAAGGACATGTTGTAACATGATATAATTGTTGTGTGTCCTTAGACCATACACAGTGCCCTCATTGATATTAACACACCTAAATAAGTTAGCAGCATATTTGTTTGAGTACTTTACACCCCTTAGAAATTCATAGAAGTGTTTTCGAGAAGTGGATGGTAAAGTTTAGCATATAACAAGCTTCATGTACTGCCCCTTTTCTTTGTGAAGGTGCAATTCCTTTCTAATACCCAACATCTCCAAATCTCGACAAGCATTATGTGTATCCTTTGATTTCTTGTGAAGGTTGAGAAAGGTTTCCAATAGGTTGTCACAAAAATTCTTGGTAAGATGCATTACATTAAGATTATACCCAATGATAATGTTGGACCAATATAGAAGTTTCTAGAAGATACTTTTCTTAGTCCAATTCAACTCTTTCTTACCACAGTTCCTTTTTCTCAATATGGATGGTTGCTTTCCAGCTACTCTATTTGGCAAGAATTGTAGTTATTGTAGGAGCTCCACCCTAGATTGTTCTCTTGAGGTTCGTCAGGTCTTTGTTCGACCATTAAAATCCTTTTTGTTCCTTTTTCCAGATATGATTGCAGAGCAAGAATCGATGATGTCCCATGAAGCATATTGTGGATGTATACCTTTCTGAACTAACAACTTGATTACAAAAAGAACATGCAAGATAACCCTGGGTTGACCACCCAAAGGGATTTTCATATATAAAGAAATCATTAATAGTCCAAAGTATTACAACCCTCATCTGGAAGTGTTATCTAGATGACACATCAAAGGTTTGAACCCCCTCACCCCATAGTGTTAACAATTCATCAATTAGTGGTTATATGTAAACATCAATATCTGCACTAAGAGCCTTAGGACTCGAGATAAGTAGGGTCACCATACTGAATTATTCCTTCATACACTTTCAAGGAGGTAAGTTGCATGGCACTAAGATGACAGGGCATGTACTATGCATTGTTCTAGGTCTTGTCTATCACTCGCCAACCCTAGCCTAACATTTCGTGGATCATTTGCAAAATCTGGGTACTGTCTATCAAATTCTTTCCATACGAAGGAATCAGCAGGATGTCACAAGACACTAGGCTCCTCAAATCGATATTCCTTATGCCATACCATCTTAGGTATAGTCTTCTTTGACCAAAACAATCTTTGTAATCTAGGAATAAGAAGAAAATAGCACAAGACCTTCTGGGGGATCTTCTTCTTATCACTTGCTCCACCATCTCTCTAATGTGAAATCCCACATGTCAAACAATTCTAAAGGTTGACATGTCCCTTCTAGAATAGAGCACGGTCATATTCACATGCATGTATTGAGGTATACCCTAGGCCCAAATCCTTTAAAATCTTGTTGGCTCTATAAAAAGATCTAGGTAGCACCTCTCCTTCTAGTAGAGCAACTTTCAACAACTCTAACAACATATCAAAGGATTTATTGCTTCATCTACTTATAACATTCAAGTTCATCAACTTGACCAGGAAACCCAATAAAGAAAACTTCTTACACCAAGGTTATAACTCATATTGCGCCTCATGGAGCAATTTATCAAATTATGAATGAACCCCCATTTCCCCCTCATTAACAATGGTTTTGTGTGCTCTCCATGCATCATTCATGTCCCTTAACATCTCAACAACATCTTCATCTACCTCAAATCTTTCTGTTGTTGGCTCTCTCATGTTTTCTTACTCTTGGTCCACCTCCAATGGTGGCTCTCTACATTCCTCACGATGGATCCACACTATGTAGTGTTTGGTTATTCTATTCTTATACAAATGTCATCCTACCTCTATGAGCAGTTTTAACATTTGATTATCACATGCCTTACAAGGGTAAAATATTGTGCCATAAGGTTTCATACTCTACTTAGCAAACCTCAGGAACTCTTAAACCCTATTCATATATTTCTGACTCAGTTTGTTTGGTTCTTAGACCCATGATTTATCCATACCTATATGAAAAATTTTTTCTCAATACTTGGGGCAATTGGTAAACTCAATCAAATGTACATATGAAGGGCTTGATAGAAAATCAAGGTTTTATGAAACTATGTCTGGTACTAATTATATATCCCTATGAACTTCTTCCTTGTGTGTGCCAAAATAAGGGAACTAGACATTCCTCACTGACACTCTGATTGGTTGTTACATATATCAAACAATTCCCTTAATTAATTTATCCCTATGAAACTAATTCTTTCGTGAAACTAATCTATTTTTTGCATGTTCTCATTGAGATGCAGAAAGTGACCCGCATCTCCATACCACCTGGAGAGCAGGAGATATGGCAAGCACCTACGATACCACCTACGAATGTCCTGAGTTATGATAAATTGAGGGTTTTGCCAGAAATGTAGACTAGTGATTGTGATTTTGTCAAGCTAACATTAGAAATGAAATTTTGGCTTCTTACTTTCAAACTAATAGATCCATTATTCACCTAAATAAGCCAAACACAAAATAAATTAATGGTGAGCACATACCATGTGGAGAAATGTAGACTATAGCCCGAGAATTTTTCTTTAATTATAGCAAAGGGAGCATCCAGCCAACTCTCTCACCACACTCGAAAGATGGGATCTTTGAGGTAGAGAACAAAATCTTATATGGAATGGGTTGCTAGGATTAGAAGTTGTAGGTTGAGGCAGTGGAGAATGAAGCCAAATTATGCAGGGGCAAGCTGAGAAGGATGATTGAAGTGATTGTTGAGCGCTAAATATGGGGGAAAATCAAGGTACAAATGAGGGCGGGAAAAGGGCGGGGAAGATATGAAGATGATTTGAAACTTTGCTTTTAACACCCACGCAACTCATGTGCGCTGGTGCTGACGAGACCATAGGTGATACTGCATCTGCTCGCAATACTACCTGCCTAAACCCCCGTGCCACCCGGTCCAAAAACATATTTAATGTGCGGATCTCAAATGTATTTGTACACAATCTAGGGAGATAATTTTCATAATAAATAAGCAAATTTATTTATGTCATTTTGTCTTAATTAAGTTAAGAGATAAAGAGAGAGCACCGCAATATAATCTTAAAATTTTGTTAATTGTGCTAATTACTAGATATCATATTACCCAAAATAGTTCCATTTTTCACTCGATTGTGGATTAGTTAAAATACTATTCCTATATATAATACTAAAGCAAGAATTATCCTGTAATTAAGGAGGTAGAAAAGATCCATACAATTTTTATATGGATCTCCATATTAATTTACAATTTTGAATTGAAATTCTGTCTAATTTTGAGAAAAAGTCAAACAAGAGCACCTTAAAGCAAATAGATAAATTGGTTAATTTTGAAGGGCACCAAGGGTTTCACTATGGGGAACTAGAACTTCAAGGGTAGTTTTGATATTTTAAAAATCCTAATAGCTTTGCTCTTAATTAATATTATTTAATGTAGAAATTCTTAACATATTTCAAACCAAGAGAATTTACTTACAATATTTCTCAAATATTGTGCATATATTTGCAAGAAAAAAAAGAGAAAATTTTTCTTAACATAGTTCAAGTATAATAATTTTAATGCATAAGTTTTATTTTTGAACGCAATGGTTCCAGATCCCATGTAAGTTTCAAAATGTTATCTTTGGCCACAAAGTAACCTTATAACATTTAAGAATCAAGGGTCTTAGACAAAAATGCCATTTTATTTTCTTAGGCATAGTGATATATTTTTTTAAGCATCAATTCACCTTTAAGATAATCTTTCTTATATAAAACATATTTTTAAATGTGTGGATGTTTGACATATAAATTTTTTTGATAAATTTATATTTATTAAAAATTTATTTAAATTAATTTTTACATAATATTTTATGATATAATATTTGCATGCCTGGATAAAAAGAATAATAATAAAGATGGTGGTTATCTTGGAGCTAAAGAAAAAATAAAATGATTAAAAAACGGGTAACTCCTTTGCAATTATGTGCTACATCATTCCTTATTTAGCTTTATTCTTAAACAATCTTAGGTCATTTTCTAGCGGAAGATAACTTTTTGCACGTTATGTCAAAATTTAAGTTATTGTATGTAACATTAAAATTTATAATTTAAAAAATATAAATTTGCTATACTTATGATATGGTCATTACAAAAAAAAATCTTGCTTCCTTACAGAAACTATCACCATTGAATACTGATTTATAATTTTGATTTTGATTACAATGAATTAGAAAAAAAGCACCTCTGATGATTTTTGGTAAGACCTCTCCTTACTTAATTAGCGTTTTAATGATTAATGAGATTTTAAAGAGCAAATATTCGGAGCTCGTCCACCCCAGGTCAAAATTGTGGATGAGTGACCAATCGCCTGGTAACCAAGCGCCCACAACAATAGGCACCTGTCGTTTCGAATAGGGTAAAAACGTGGGCATCGATTCACTTGCCATTTCCTGTAGTTTGCAACTCCAAGCCTCCTGTGCCTGCAATATCCTTCCGCTTATGATTCTCCATGCTCCATAAGCCTCAAATCCTCTACCCTCATCACTTCCATTCACTTACCTAGACCCCATGACACCTAAGATCGCAATTTCTAAGTCATAAAGCAGCTCTAAAAGGCCTTGAACTAGCAAAGGCATGTCCACCTCCCAACCTTCCTCATCTAGGAGGAATTGCACTTCAACGCATGAAGGTAATCACTCTATCCCAACCCTTGTGAATGAAAGAGAAGAAGAAGTGAATCAAAAAGAAGGGAGGAAGGAAATATGAGGTTGTTCGATTTGAAATCCCTTCCTGCAAAAGTAAAGGGAAGGAAAGTTCTTATCACAAAATTTGAGCCGCGTGATTTGCCTACCTACTATTTTGGTGGTAAAGATAAGAAATTTAAGTTTTATACATCAATGCTAGAAAGACCAGTCCATGTGCGAAAGAAAATAAACCTTAGTTTCCTTGATAGATATAAGGTGAAACATTAGAGCCATGATAAACTATTAAGGCTAGAGGGTCTATTGGATAATGAGGCACCCATCTATAGAGAACGTTCTTATACTCTACTTTAACTTGAGACCCCACACTTATGCATGAATGTTGAAAGGAGTGGATTGACTTTGGAACACTTGAGCTAACCCCTAAAGCACATCTAGGTGAAATACTAGGTGTGCCAGATAAAGAAGAGGAGGATGGGTTGAAAAGGATGAGGATTTTAATTACTTGTCCATTGACCATATTTACACTTCAATCAATTCATTTATGAGGACAAGGGAGCTCACCATTGAACTTAGAATGTTTAGAAAGGTGTTGGAATGCATGTTCATGCCTAAGGTAGGAGCGACGGAGCAAATAACTGCCGATGAAGCAAGAACACTGTAGAAGATTTACACTTACCAAAAGATCTCTCTACCAAAGATTATGTTTACTACCTTTGGTCACATGCCTCAGAGGACAGACCTCATCATGCCCTACGGTGTGTGGCTAACAAATATATTTGAGCATTTCCAAGTACCACTAGATGGAGAAGCTTACTTACAAGTATCGTCGCTTAAGAAGGATTGGGTGAGAGCTAACCTCCTAAAAATAATGGGCATCCAGGTCTCAGACTGTACCTCATAAATGAATGAAAAGAATGAGAGAGAAATGAAAGAAGATGATAGAAGTGAAGGGGAAGGAGGAGGAGAGGAAGTACCTTCCGGGGAGGTAGAAGAAAGCAAAGAAAGGTATGAAGATTTGGGCCCCAGTGAAGAGAGAGCTCCTTCACCTCTCAGGGCCTCACCTTCGACCCCTGCTCCTAGATCTTTGACTTGTACCATCCTGTCAAAAAAGGTGGAGTTGAGGACAGAAGTAGCTGAATTAAAAGAACACTTTCAACTATAGAAAAGAAGTTAGACATACTTTTTTCTCAGTCTAGACCCACACAACCTACACTATCTTCACTTACAAACCACCCCACTTAGGATCCAAAGCCCACATTTATAGTGGAGGAGTTCACATCCATTCAGGCTCCCACTGATGGTAAGCCTTCCATCTCTTCATCTACCCTGGAACCTTATACCTCTCCTTAGGAGACTCCAGCATTTTGATTCATGATTTGTTACTTTTGGGGGAGCAAAAATGTAAAAAGGACATATTTTGTAAAAATTCCTACTGAGTGTTCATGTAATGAGTTTCAATGTGTAATCTCTTTGTAAAATTTTGTGAAAAGTTATGAAATTGTTTGAAATGATATGGATCTTGATATCCTTAATGCTTGCATGTTAGTTTGTTTGATCTTGACGCTTGTTTGAAGTTGATGAACTATGCCTAAAAATGACTATATCTACCTATGAAATTCATCTATGTGACAGCCAACATAAGGGAATTTGACAATCCTTATAGGCCATGTTCTGATTGGTTGCTTGATTGAAATTAATATTTCAATGGCATATATAAGAACTATTGGTAAATCATATGTTAGGATTACTATATATGATTTTGATGATAATAAAACTTGTATTAAGAAAAAAAAATTATGTATGATTAAATCTATAACAATCATAGGCATAAATCATGAATATTTAAATATGTAAGCATACATCTTTTAATTAATGGTGCGCTTAACTAATAGATATTCATTAATTTATTAATGCATTAATTTGTCAAATCATGCTTAGCACCATACTAACTTAAGCTTTCACATTATGCATATATATTATCCTTGCTCTACAATATGATTAAATCACATAAGGATAAAATATATTTTGATATTATATCTGAAAGCTAATAACATAGCAAGGTAGAAAAGCTCTAAGTGCATAATCACAATCATCTATAACAAACTGCTATGTTCCAAAAGGGGATAAACTGATGAAGATTGTGGAAGAAGAAGAAAAAGAAGAAAGCAACAAGAAAAGTTGCATTGTCTAAAAGAAGACTTCCACATACAAATTCAATGGAAAAAAACAAGTCTTCGAATATGCACTAAAATAAGCTTGCATTGTCTATTAACCTCAAAGAGAAATTTCCATAGATAAATGCACAACAGAAGTAGTTGAAGATGTAGTCATGGTCAAAGAGCATAAAGTTGTTCGAGAAATTTGAACTATCTATACCAACCAGACAAAATTTGTCTAAGACAAAGAAAGAAGAAAAAGCTCCATTAAACACTCAGACAAAAGAAGAAAGAAGAAACTATCACCCAGACAATCATGCACAAAGTGAAGAAAACTTTGTCTGATCAACAAGTTAGAAGAATGGATTCATCTGAGGATAAAAAAGCAAGATGAATAGATAAAGTAGTGTAACTCTGGCTGAGCCAAGACAGACAAATCAAGAATGTAGAAAGCAAAAAGTTGCAGAAACAAACTCTTTCTGATGCTCAAAGAATGCAGAACTCCACTTCATCTACAGATCAAATTCGTCTATTACTTTCTACAAACAAAGCAATAGACAAAGTAGAAGTTGAACAGTGAGTGTAGACGAAGAGCTGCTTGGACAAATGAACTTCAATAGAAAAAGGCATGTCCATTTGCAACTTACAACAGACAAACCTATATGCAATGTGCAAAGTAATTAGTCTAAGATAAAGAAAAGCAGATTTCATTTATCGCTTACATCAAGAAAAATACTATATTTTATCTGTTTGAGCAAGACAAAGCAGAATTCATCTATCACCTCCAATAAACAAATAAGAAACAAAAGAAGAACGTCATACTTTGTCTGTTCATGAGAGTTTATCTATTGATCAATTTGACTTTGTCTGCATCATTGAAAGTTTGTTTGTTATTTACAATAGACAAAGCATATCCACAAAGGATCAACTAATGAACAAATCTCTTGGAGGAATTCATGCTGATAAAAAAGAGTTTGTTTATTAATCAGTTTGACCTTTTTGCACCATTTAGCTACTTGCAATAGACAAATCTCACTCATGAAGGATCGACTGGTAGACAAACCAATGAAAGAATTCATCTGCAACTATGACAGACAAATGTAGTCAGAGAAAGGCCATGACTTGTCTGAAAAAAATTAATTCATATGACTTGCATCTAAATGGCATCTGCATCGATGCTTTCAGTATGCAAACTCATCTCAGTCATCATTTCAGGCAACAAGCGGCATTGCAAGTTTTTAAGCTGTGATAAGTCAAATAAGGAACATCTTCTAACATAGTTTTTTTCCTCTCTGAATGGCGATGCAGTAGCTTGAGAAAAATAAGAAAGGCATAGACCTCGATGGCAAAAATCTCAATGGTCTTATTCATTCAAAGCTACTTTCATTTTTGCATTCAATGGAGCCTATCTTCTCCAATGGTCAAAATTTTGAAGAAACTATTTAAGGAGGTAAGGTGGAATGATACAAGGTAGTGAAGGATAACATTTCAAATGAGCTTAACCTTATGCAAATCCTTCTACCCACGGTCAAGAGCTTAAACCGTCATCAATCTTTCATAGCTTCAATTTGCACATCTATGTGACCATTAGCTTTACATGTTGGGAAGATCTTTCTATGTTGTTATAGCTATAAAAGATCATATCTTCCCCTTTGCTTCATTATAATACTTTAGTTTTCTGATTAATCTAAAAACCAGAGAGTTGTTGGTAATCTCTAGAAAACCATCAAGTTTGCTGGTGACCTTCGAAACTAGTAAGTTTCCTGGTGAGCTTGTGAAAAATAGAAGAGTGCTGGGAGCATTTTGTATTTCCATTATATGGGAGATAGTGGAACCCAAGATATAATGAGCATGTGCTCTTCAAAGAGTGGATGTAGGGATAGGGTTCCCGAACTACTATAAAAATTATATTGCTTATGTGTGTGTGTATTTGCTTTCTTGTTTTATCTTTCATGCACTTTACTGCTTTTGTTATCTATCTTACAAGTACTACACACAATCATAAAAAATTGAAAAATATTTTCAATAGGGGTTAAACAATGAATTTTTATAAACTCAATTCACCCCTCCCCTCTTGGGCTAAGCCATTTTATAGGAACCTACAAGTGATATTAGAGCAAGCTAGATAAACAAATCTAGTGATTTGTTTGGCTTACCTAATAATGTCATCCTTTATGTTCTTTAAAGTATTATCTATCTCCCATCTTTCAAATTTTTGATAGATTAAATTAGATATAATGGAAAAGGATATTTGCAACATTTCTTATGATTTTCATCTATAGAAAATTATCTGTGTTGGCATAAACGAGGATGAAATGAGAACAGAGCTGAAAGTGTTGAAAACTCACTATATGCTTTCTATCCCATCATTTACAAGGATGTCTTGGCTTATGAATTAATATAAGAAATTTTAGACAATCTAAAGATAAATTACTAAGTGGCAAAACACTTAGCACTCACACACTACTTATGTTATTATTGAGACTAACTTGAGTGCAGAAAATTAAAAAAGGGAGAAAATAAACTCCTAAAAAAGAAGAAAGAGGAAAGAGACTTGGTTTAAAGAAATAAAATAAAGACCTAATGAAATGCCTAGTTCTTACAAATAAAGAGGAAAGGTAAGTACGGCTATGACACTCAAACTCAATTTTTTTAATGTGTCATTATCTGAATTGTGAAACTTTACATACACATTTCTTTCCATTCATTCTCTTGTTAATAAGTATTCATGCTCAATTTTTCAATTAATTATTTCTGTCTATGTACATGTCTATAGAGACAAGTTTATATTTTAAAATCTTTACATTCATTAATTCTAATTGCTCATATCTGATTAGTTGTCTGTATATCCTCATTTGTAGAAGTCAAAGTTTAATTTCTAAATCTTTGTATTTCATTTGTGCTAGAAATTCATAGTTAGAACTTTGTCTAAATATTTTTAGTTATAAATTGATTTGTTCATTGATTGAAGTAAAGATTCATACATATTACTTTTTGTTCCTATCCTGTTCATTCATGTATATACATAAGAAGAATATAAAATTAATACTCGGATAAATAAAAACTCTAAAAAACATAAAGTAAAACACTAAAGACAATTAAGAAAAAAATTAACATTCAAAAAATAAATACCTAAAAAGAAACATAACTAAAAGAAGAGTAAAAATAACAAAAATGAATAATTATGCTCAAAATCATTATGGAGATAGGAGAGTTGATCTAGCACACAAAGTTTACTAATATTTACATCTGTGCTAGTTTAAATAACTTAATGTTTGATTAAAGCAAATGTTTATCCCATTTATTCATGAAAACTTCTTTAATTCATCAGCTTGTTTCTCGGCATACTATTGTGAATAAAATAATCTTTTGCACTTATATTTTGGCAATACATGCTCACATCTTTTTGAGCTTATTAATAAAGAAAGAGTACAAGAATATCTTAGGTGTATGCAGGAAGGCTTGAGTTGGGCATAGAAGAAGAATGAGAACAATGAAAAATCAAAACCTTCTTCTCAACTCACAAATCTTAATCCTCAATTGCAAAAATCTCAATGGTCTTATTCATTCAAAGCTGCTCTCATTTTTGCATTCAACGGAACTCATCTTCTCCAATGGTTGAAAGTATGAAGAAACTATTTAAGGAAACAAGGTGGAATGATACAAGGTGGTGAAGAAAGACATTTCAAATGAGCTTAACCTTATGCAAATCCTTCCACCCATGGCGAAATTTTAAACCATCATCTATCTTTTATGAGCTTCAATCTGCATATGTACATGGTCATTATCTTTATATTTTAGGAAGATCTTTCTATGTTGTTAGAGTTATAAAAGATCATATTTTCTCCTTTGCTTCATTATAACACTTTGTAAAGTATATTAGTTTTCTAGTTAATCTGAAAATCAGAGAATTCTTGGTGACCTTCAAAACCAGTAAGTTTCTTAGTGAGCTTGTGAAAACTAGAAGAGTGGTGAGAGCATTATGTTTATATCCCCTAGAGCTAGAATCCGGAAGAGTGTTGGGAACACTTGTTTACACCCCCTAGAGCTAGAATCTAGAAAAGTGCTGAGAACACTTTGTATTTTCATTATATAGGATATAATAGAACCCAAGATACAATGAATGTGTGCTCTTAGAAGAGTAAATGTAGAGACAGGGTTCCTAAACCACTATAGAAATCATATTGTTTGTGTGTGTGTTTGCTTGCTTATTTTATCTTTCATGCACTTTACTGCTTTTGTTATCTATCTTACATCACACCATACGCAATCGAAAAAAGAAAAATGTTTTTAATAGGGGTTAAGCAATGAATTTTTATAAACTCAATTCTCTCCTCCCCTTTGGGGCTAAGTCATTCTACGAGAACCTACATCATATGCTTATGTAAACTAAAAAGACTCAGATCAATAGTATTTCAAACTCCAAACACTTCCTTGTTTGATAATTCCTTATGTAACCGCTTCTTCAATAAAAAAATTTGATGTCTGAATGTTTCCCATGATGTGGAAAAAGAATCTATCATCCCCATACCGCCTGCGCATATGGCCTAGGCCACAAGCGCCTATGGTACCGTCTGAGGAAGGATAGCAACTTGCATTTGGGAGTTTTGCCATAAATCAATCGCGAGCAATTGTACCTACCGCTGGCATGTCGCCTAGTCGATTTCAACAGGCGCCCGCAATTTCGCCTACCATCCTCTGTGTGTAAAATTGGGGCCCTTTTTTTGATATTATGTGGCACATTCATAGATATTTTATATGGATAATTTTCATGAGAAAATAAATAGATAATGAATTAAAATTATAATTAATTTGCATTGGCCCGTACCACTAAATATATAAATTGGTTTCCTTCCCCTAATTATGTATAATCATAAAATTAAATTATAAGAGAAACTTAGGGGCTTAAGTTTGTTTTTAATGCTAATAAGCATTACAAAGTATTCACTTTCTGTGTAATATTATTTTTGCCAAAATATAATGTCCAATTCTACTAATGGTCATACAATTAAATATATTTCTTTAGTTACATATATGAGTATATGCAACCAAATGTGGTGGTGTACAACATTGAATGTCAACCATAAATGGCCTCATTATCATTATATCTAGCAAAATATTTGTTGTTGGCTGCATAAAATACTATATGCAATCAACATTTGGCTGCTTATGATAGTATACGCAGCCAGTTATGGTTGGCAGCATATAGTATTATATGCAGACAGTTATGGTTGGCTGTGCAACCATACTAGCTACATATACTCGTATACGCAACCAACATTTTGGCTGCATATAGTATTGTATGCAACCCATGTTAGCTGCATATTGTTATTTTTTTATGGTAAAGTTAACTATGGCTTGATTGTTGTCATCAAGGAATAAGTTTACTCTAGGCATTCCATTATACAAACATTGATAGTAGTTAAAACTATAAGTGATAAAAGCTACCACGAAAACTAATTCAATAATAGAATAAGGCTGAAACAAAAAAATCCTATGAAATTTTATTCAAAAATTAAAAGAAAATCAAACTTAATATTATTCCAAAAGTGACAAAAATTACTTCTAAAACTTGTTTCAAACACTTGTCAAAAAGTTGCAAATCTAATCGATCATTCTAGATTGTGAGGCTATATCATTTAATAAGCATACCCCACCAAGTGAGGTAAGCATATCCAAAACCTGCCCCAAAGTGAGTAAGGCAAGCTAATCCAATAACCATACCCCAAGGAGTAAGGTAAGCTAATCCAATAACAATCCACCAAGGAGTGAGTTAAGTTGATGAATTAACCATACCTCAATCAGTGATATAAGTTGATCCAATAACTATACCCCAACGAGTGAGATAAACTAATATAAAACTAGACCTCATCAAGTAAGGCAAGCTAACCCAATAATCTCACACTTAAAACTGAGGTAAGCTTATCTGAAACTATATCATACCCTAATGAGTGAGGTAAGCTCATCTAAAACTAGGATATTTAATGTACCCATATACGCCATGTATACACACATCAACATTTGAGTAACATTCCATTCATCGAAGCAATTGTATGATTCACTAAAATATAGGAGGAAAAGAGTTCCAACTCATGTAAATAAACTTTATAAGAGACATATGGTATGTATATGGCCTATACAAGTACGATAACTAATTTTTGCTTAAACAATAACCTACTAAGTAAATTAAGCTGGCCCAATTACCATACTTTGTGATAAAGGTAAGCTCACCCATTACAATCCACCAGGAAACCTTGCTAGAATGTCATTCCTCATAAACTCCATCTAACTTAACCCACTTATTGTTCCCTTTTTCCCCTTTATTTCTCCCTGAGCCATCAAGAATAGGTTTTTACCTTAATGTCAATTTATAATTCTTTCATACCCTTCCATAGGGGTTCAGGCTTAGACTTATTCACTAAAACTCCTATAGACATTATGGAAAATCAAGTGCTACAAGGATTAAGGATAAGCACTCAGGCTCGTTTCCTTGAATTTTCAAAATTTTTCAAATGTGATGCTTCCTATGTCGAATAATCTACACCTTCATTATTTTTATCATAATTACTTTCTTCATGCACTCTGATTAATAAATTATTTATTAGATTGAATTTTATATTTCAACATCTATCCAACTATATGTATTTTAAATAATAATTTATTTTGGATGAACCTCTGAAGATGTTCAAAGTCACGTCCATTTCTACTATCATGCTAACAGGTTGATACACCAGTAGTATTTGGAAGATGACTTATTCATGAATTTTTCCCATGACCCATTTGCCATCCTAAATCCACCCTGAGAGACTATCTATGACGATCCACCCCAAGATGGCAATGCCACACTGGCAATATGGTGGGTTTTTCCAAGATCTACTATACTTGAATGATTAAATGCATTATGATAAAGCACTAGTAGACAAATAGTGGAAGGAAAAAGGAATATAATTATAAAATTCTCAAATAAGTCTATTACATCCAAACCAAAGGAAATTTCAATATTTCTGTGATAAAACATTTATTCAACACATCTCAAACAAATTCAAATAAAATAAGATAATTGAAAGTCTCTAAATCCTGTAATCTTCCATCAAACCCTTATTTTTCTTGAGGTGGACCATCTATAAGAGGAAACAAAGGGGGTGAGTAAAAACTTAATAAGCAGAAATAAAAATCTTAACACATGTTAATTAAAAATCTACACAAGCGCTAAATCTTATATTCCTTTTAATATATTAATCTTTTAACCCAATTTAATCTATCATTTATTGGGTAATTATCTCTAATAATCATCTAACCAGCTTAGTGGACCATAACCTCCAATCTAGGGAAGTAAAATCTCAACCTTTGGTTATAATTCCATCAAACTTTATGATCTTGCCATAATTTGGAAATTTTGACCCATTCAATATGTTTGAAAGGTCTAAAAACCCTAAAAATGACTATCTGATCATCCAAAACAAAGATCAAGAGGTGCCAAATTGAGGGAACAAAATCTGGTCATCAATCTAGCCATCATTGGTGTGATCTGGCAGCATGATTTGGTTAAAAATTAACCAAATCTCACTATTACAAACTCAAACCCTTGACTTCTGCTCTTATTGACCATGGTTCTAACCATTTGAGCTACTCGAGTTGCTGAGATTTAATTAATAATTAAATCTTTTAAATCTCAAAATTTAAGGGCAACATGTCGATGATCAAAAATTCAACTCTTGCCACATTAGCATAAAAGGACAATTTGCATTTACTTTTGTTACAGATTATTACATTATCCCCCTCTTAAAATAAGTTTTGTCCCAAAACTTAACCTTTACATGAAAAAAAATTCTAAAAAGAGTCATTGCATGTCTTCTTCTAATTCCCAAGTGCCCTCACTCTCACTATGGTTATTCCACTGGGCCAGGACCTGACGAACCATTTTTCCTTTCTTTTAAACTTCTCTCTTATTGAGAATTCGTAAGGATTGCTCTTAATATATTAGATCCCTCTCTACATGATACTGCTCTACACATAGTACGTGGGTCGGATCTAAGACATACTTATTTAACTGAGAGATATGAAATACATCATGTACTCTAGTTAATGATGGTGGCAACACTAACTAGTAGGCAGTTCTACCAATGTTCTCTAGGATCTCAAAGGGTACAATGAATCTAGGACTTAATTTTCCTTTGACCCCGAATCTTGTAACACCACGCATGGGCAATACCTTCAAAAACATATGTTTATCAATAGTAAACTAAAAATCTCTACATTTTCCATCTGTATACTTCTTATTTCTATCTTGAGCAACTACAAATGTTCTCTAATCACTCGAATCACTTCTGGAGCCTGTTGGATTATCTCAGGTGTTAATAATTTTTATTCACCAACTTTATCCCAAGACATTAGTATGCGACATCTCTTCCCATATAGTGCTTCAAATGGGGCCATTCTGATTCTTGCTTGATAACTATTGTTATAAGCAAACTCTACCATCAGTATGTGTTTATCCCAGGTTCCTCCAAAATCTAAAGTACATGCTCTCAACATATCTTCTAATGTCTAGATGGTCCTTTTTTACTGGCCATCACTCTGGAGGTGGTATGCAAAACTAAGGCACAATTTTGTTCTCATTGCTTCTTGTAACTTCTGCCAAAACTTAGATACAAATCTGGGATCTCTATTGTATATAATGGAAAATAGTGCCCCATGGAGTCTAACAATCTCCTTTAGGTATAACTTGTCATTTGTTCTATATTGAATTTCTTGTGATATGGTAAGAAGTGTGTAAATTTTGTAAGTCTATCTACCACAACCCATATTGCATCAAAGTTTGTCACTATTTGATCTTATCTTACTTCCACTCTAGGATCTCTAGAGGTCTTAATAAGCTTGCCTATATTTGATGGTCAACTTTAATCTTTTGACACACCAAACATTGTGTCACAAATTGATCTATTTCTCTCTTCATGTTGTTCCGTCAATATCTTTTTCTAAGATCTCTATACATCTTTGTACTTCCTAGATGTATTGAGAACTTTGATTGATTAGCCTCCTCCATGATTTCTCTTCAGAGTTTGGCACAGCTCGGCACAATGACTCTGTCTTGGAATAATATTATTCCATCTGCCCCATATCTAAAATCAGAAGTTTCTCCTCTATTCAATTTTTCATGAATCTTTTGGATAAATGGATCTTGCTCTTGATTTGTCTGAATTCTCTTTAACAAGGTAGATCTTATCTGTAACACACTAAGTTGACCTTTCTCTACTAGAGTTATTACTTCCAATCTTAATTCTCTCATCTGTCTGATCAACTCCCCTTGCTCTGTAAATTTTCTTGCAACCCTAGCACAGGATTTATGACTCAAGGCATCTGCCATCACATTAGCTTTACAAGGATGATACTAGATAGTGACATCGTAATCCTTCAACAATTCTAGCCATCTTCTTTGTCTCAAATTTAACTCTATTTGAGAAAAGATGTACTTTAAACTATGATAGTCTCCGAAGATCTCTATCTTTTCTCCATACAGGTAGTGTTTCTAAATCTTTAAGATAAACACTACTTCTACAAGCTCTAGATCATGCACACGATAATTTTGCTCATGTGGTTTTAGCTAGCATGAAGCATATGTTATTACTTTGTCATACTACATGAGTACACAACCTAAGTCATTTCTGGAGGCATTACTATAAATAACAAAATTGCCTCTGTTGTCTAGCAATGCTAAAATAAGGGCTATTGTCAACCACCTCTTTAACTCTTGAAAACTTCTCTCTCACTCATCTGTCCACATAGATTTGACTTTCTTGTGTATCAGCCTTATTAAACGTACTGCAATAGATGAGAAGTTTTCTACAAATCTTCTATAATACCTGGCCATCCCTAGGAAACTACGAACTTCTGTTACTATAGTCAGCCTTTCCCAACAGACCACAGCTTCAATCTTCTTAAGGTCTACCAATACTTCGACTCCACCAATTACATGTCCTAAGAAGGCAATATTCTCTAGCCAAAATTTACACTTCTTGAATTTGGCATATAATCTATTTTCTCTGAGGATCTGGAGTACCTCTCTTAGCTGAACATCATACTCTTCTTTACTCTTGGAATAAACCAAAATATCATTTATAATTACCACCACACATCTGTCTATAAATTGACAAAATACTTGGTTCATCAAGTCCATGAATGTGGCTGAAGCATTCATCAATCTGAATAGCATCACCAAAATTAGTGATAGCCGGATCGTAAATCTATCCTTGAAAAGATCATTGACCCTTGCAATTGATCAAATAGATCATCTATTCGTGGTAAAGGGTATTTATTCTTGATAGTAGCTTTGTTCAATTCTCTATAATCGATGCAAAGTCTCATACTTCCATCCTTCTTTTTCACAAACAGAACAGGTCTTCCCATGCCGACACACTCGGGCGAATGTAATCTAGATCTAATAGTTCTTGCAATTATTCCTTTAGTTCTCTTAGCTCGACTAGAGTCATTTTGTAAGGAGCTTTAAAGATTGGACTTGTCCCTAAGACTAGATCAGTAGTGAACTTTATCTCCTTGTCTAGTGGTAATCTTGATAATTCTTCTGAAAATACGTCAGGATATTCATATACCACTGGTATATTTTCTAGAGCCAAGCTCTTCTCTTCTGTTGATAGCATGTTTATCAAATATCTTTAGTTATCTTATCTTAGCATCTTGATCGCATGCAATTCGAAAACCAATTGTGGTATCTTTCTTTGATTTTCTTTGAAGATTACTTCTATCTGATCACTCAATATAATTTTAATCTTTCTCTCTATGCAATTTATGCTCTCTAACCATTTACCCATCTAATCCATTCCTAGAATCACATCTAGGTCTTTCATTGGCATAACAATAAGGTTACAGGGCATGATTAACTTTTCTATCTCTACAGAATAGGATGAACATACTTGATCCGTGATTAAACTATCACCCATAGGTGATACTATTAACATCTTGTTGTCTAGTTTATCAATCTCTAATTTGTGTTCTCTGACAAACTCAAAAGCAACAAATGATCTATCTACCCTAATATCAAATAAAGTATGAGTAAATAAATTAGCAATATGAATAATGCCAATTATAGTACCTGTCGGAGCTCTGGCCTACTCTAGATCGATGGCAAAGACCATGGCTTTTATTCTTTCTTGTTGCCTCTATCCTATAGGTCTCCCTGTCGAACGTCTCTCCTAATTCTACTATGACTGTTGGTCTCGCATCTCTCCCTTAGTAGGGCAGTCTCTAGCAACGTGTCCCGGTTGCTTGCATAAGTAGCATCTGAAGCCAACAGTGTAGTTTCTATCATGGTGGTCTTTCTGTCCACATTTAAAATAGCCCTCTTTCTGATAATTGCATTCCCTAGAATGATATCTCTGACATGTCTCACATTTCTTAACCTACTTCTTGGAAGGACGCTGGTTCCTACTCTTAAATGTCCCTGACGACTTGGAGGAATGACTTGGGCATGATACTGCCTATTTCTTGGATGGTGGTCCTTCTCTGTTAACAAGGGGCTAACATTTCTCAATGACTCTAATAGTTTCTTCTAACTCTTTCTCTGCCTCTAGAGCTCTCTCCATCGCCATCCCAAAGGTCTGACACCGTGCCGATAGTACTTTGGATCTAATACTATCGGACAGGCCTTCTTCAAATTTTCGTTAGCGTGTCTCGTCACTAACCAAAATGTCTAGCGCAAAGCGCACTAAAGCATAAAATTTCTTCTCATACTCCACCACTGACATCGACCCTTGCTTCAAATTCACAAACTCTCGGGCCTTCTCTACAATGGCTATCGATGAAAAGAATTTCTTTAGGAAGGCTCCCTGAAATTTTCCCATGTGACAACCTCTCCTTTGCTTTCGAAGGCTTTACTTTCAGATTCTCACCAAAAGTCAGCATCTCCTTCTAGTTAAAAGGTTACAAATCTAACCTTCTGACTATCTGTGTTGTCCAAGAAGGAGAACTTCTTGTTTATCATTGTGAGTCACTTCTCGATGGTGATCGCATCTCCCCCTTCAAAAGCTAGAGGGTTTAACCTGTAAAAATCTATCATGGCTCTTCTATCAGCTTCATCTTTGTTGGCTGCTACCTTTGTTCTCATTCTTACTTCTGCTGGTGGTACTACTCTTATAGTCTGAATCTCTACCACATCATCATGTACATTTTGCTCCTCTGCCTGTCTGCTGCTTCTCCCACCTTGTCTCGAAATAGTTTCTCTAGCTAGTGGATTAGCAATCGTATCTGGATCTACTGCTAAGCCCACTGGCTCTTCTGCTCTTGCTTTTCTTTGCACCTCTTTTAGTTTCTCTAGCACAAATCTAGGTGGTTAAGATGGTGAGACACTTGAAGCAGTTGATCCTGACTGTTCTGCAATGCTATCGAGCTTTATTTTCAGTATCTCGAACTACTTCATTAAATCTTATTGCATAACATCTAAGACAACCCCTTGTTAGTTCACCCTCTCTATCAATGTGAGAGCTTTTATTTTCTTAGCCTTAGAAGTTGCTGGCCCTGCCACTGATTGGTTGGGATGACTGGTGGCAGTCTCCTCTCATTGTTGTTATTATGCTGAAGTCATCTGATCTGTACAAAAGATAGAGTATTTATTAATACTCTACACTCTCTCTTTGTACTAATGTGGGAAAAAGAAAATGGCAACCATTAAGAAAAATCTGGTCCACTATTGACAACATCTTCTGTATTATGTTGTTGTGTTACTCTTGCATTAAATTCATTCTTTTCTCTAGTGTGGCTTTGCTTTGATGACAACTGTGACTACTAGCCCCAGGATGGCAATGATATGCTGGTAGTATGGTGGGTTTTCCCAAGATCTACCACACTTGAATGATTAAATGTATCATGACAAAGCACTAGCAGACAAATAATGGAAGAAAAAAGGAATGTAATTATAAAATTCTTAAATAAGTCTATTACATCCAAATCGAAGGAAATTCTAACATATCTATGATAAAACATTTATTTAACACATCTCAAACAAATGCAAATAAAATAAGATAATTGAAAGTCTCTAAATCCCGCAATCTTTCATCAAACCCTTACTTTTTTTGAAATGGACCATCCGTAAGAGGAAACAATGGGCGTGAGTATAAAACTTAGTAAGCGAAAATAAAAATCTTAACACATTTGTTAATTAAAAATCTACATAAGTGTTAAATCTTGTATTTCTCTTAATATATTAATCTTTTAATACAATTTAATCTATCATCTATTGGGTAATTATCTCTAATAATCATCTGAACAGCTTAGTGGACCACAACCTCCAGTCTAGGGAAGTAAAATCTCAACCCTTGGTTATAATTCCATTAAAATTTATGACCTTACTATAATTTAAAAAATCTAACCCATCCAGTGTGTCCGAAAGGTCCAAAAACCCTAAAAATGACTTTGATCATCCAAAATGGAGATCGAGAGATCCCAAATCAAGGGGACAAAATCTGGCTGTCCGTCCAGCTATCACAGACGTGATTTGGCGGCACCATCAGTGATTCCCATCAGGGCTCGGCTCACACTGGGTTCAGTCTAGTACTAGACTTGGCCTAGCACTAAGCTAGATCTAGCGCTAGGCTAGGCCTGGCGCTGGGCTGGATCTGGCCTAGTTATCCAGGCTCATTCGCTGGTGCGGGCTGAACATAGTAGGGACGCTGGGCTAGGCTCTAGCTGGCCCAGCCATCCTTTCTCTTTCGTGAACAGGGGTAGGGGCGATGGGGACCAGGCAAGGCAGGAAGGGATGGGGCAGGGGGATTCCGTGGGACGGTGGGTGTCCCACCGTGATTTCCAGCATCTATAACCCCCAAGAATCTGATTTTTTTCCTAGGTTTCTTAATCCCCAATTAATCTAGGAATTTTTAATTCCTTTGGCAATCAAAAATCTAGGTTCTATTACCACTTTCTGAACCCCAAATAACATATGATCTAACTCCTCAAAAATCTGGTTTTCTAGATTTTCTAATTTCCCACAAACTCTGGAAATTAAAACCCCTTTTTGATAATCACAATAATGCCAAGAATAATTTGTATAGTCCATTATAATTCATTCAAAAATCCCCCAAACATTATGAAATTTGTTGGGATTAATATTCTAATGGCCAGAGTTAATTTGTACCATTTGCAACAACAATATTCTAAAAATCTTATTATTCTAAGCATGCATTGAAAGTCTAATAAAAAAGATCTGCGTGGAATAATAGTTAACTGCATTTGACGTGATGCGAATCATCACACCTCTGTTTCCAAAAACCGTCTCTGATTCCAAAAACAATAATAGCATGCTTTCCATTCAAGTTATTGTATTTAACCTTCTAACCAAAGCATGCAAACTTCTATTGAATATTAATACAATGACAAGCATCTAATATAAATATCATGCCTTAAAAAAATCCAATAAATCTAATCACTAACGCATTGATTTTTATTTATCTAAGTCAAGCGTTCAACCATTATAAATCTAGCACATTAAAAATCAAATCTATATGCTTTAGATAAATCTAATTAATAATCTCAAATAAATCTATGCCTCCATTCAAAAATCTAATCAATGTATCATCTAATGCATCAAATCTATAAATCTAATTGAGGCATTTATAATCTTTTGCATTAATTTCTTTAAATCTAACTGACGTAAAATAAACCTATTTCTACTTACCAATTTGAAGATCAAACAAAATAAAAATTGCAACTCGCTCTTTCTTAATCGAAGATCTCCCACAACAACTCCTTTCTCCCTTTCCTTTCTCTCTTTCTAATCGTAGCAAAAGGTCTAGCTACGGTTTAAAAACCTTAGTTGCTTAGTAAGGGAAAACTCCCTTTACTCGTAACTTAACCAAGATTTTCTCCTTCCATTACGTAAAAATTCGTAATTAAAGTGATAAGGGAGATAAGGATAAGGCTTATCCTCTTATGGGTCTCATGATTCGAAAGCAAGAAAAAAAATTAAAAATTAACCAAATCTCACTATTCTGAACTCAAACCCTTGACCTCTACTCTTATTAACCATGGTTCTAATCATCTGAGCTACAAGAGTTGCTAAAATTTAATTAATAATTAAATCTTTTAAAGCTCAAAATCTACGAGCAATATGTCGATGGTCAAAAATTCAACTCTTGTCACATCAGCATAAAAGGACAATTTGCATTTATTTTTGTTACAAATTATTACACTATCTTTTTGATTCATCCCATAACGAAATCATTTCTTCAACCATCATGCGTCATTCATTGCTAGAGATGGTTTATTATTAGATTTTCCTTGGATAATCCAATTCTTACCCCTAAACTACCTCTCTCATCATGAAATCATATTCCATGCATTCATCGTATTCTCATTTCTCTCAAACATCATCTAAACCTCAAGAGTCATCATGCGAATCTCATAATTTCCTTCAAATCAATGTTTGCTAAATGAAAACTCGGGATATTGCATCTAAAGATTACTCTCGGGCACCCATTTCACTCTTTATTTGTCAAAGTTTTGATTAGGTATAGTACTTCTCTAACCCAATTAATCCCCAATGTCCTAAGGGATCTTTTCTTTATTCTTATTTTATCTTTGTTCCACAAATAGAGTTTACTTTCAATATGTCGAATTGGTCCTTTCTACAAATACATTCTCATATTGATTGTAGATTTTTCCAAAAAAAAAAAAAAAAAAAACACTTACATATTGCTGATCGATGACTTATTAATTGTCTGAATGGCTGTGAAAGTGAAAAGGTATCCCTTTAAGATGATGCATGTGTTTGATGGTGGAATTTTGCTAGAGATGGGACCACACTCCTAAGATGCCAAACAGGGTGTCATCTTCTAATTGGGAGACTTGCAAATGTATGAATATATGTATTTCCACACTAATAATTAAATCAGCATAACATCTAGACTAAGTGTAAATAGAAGTACAAGAAGATTAAGGAGGATTAGAGCTTCAGGTTGTAATTCAGGTTTGGTTGCATTAAGTTGATGTTAATCCAATCCTAACATTATTTCTTAAAATTTTATCTAAACTCCAATTATAACTTCGTTGTTAAAATTTTGGGGTAAGCCTGCTTAACATCTCAAGTTAATTTATTTTGTAAGCCTTTTAGGCATCATTTTTTTAATTTTAATGACTAAGACTCAAAATAATTAATGTAAATATTGAAAAAAATACATTCTTACATTTATGTACACAATATTATAATTGATGAACGCTGCATAGATTATCAAGGCCTTTACCCAACTCAACTCTATTTGAAATCAGGTTGGGTTATACTACAACTTTTTTCACCCAAATTTGAAAAAGTCCACCTCAACCCTAAAGAAAATCAGATAGGGTTGAGGGGTGCTGGTGTTCAAGTTCTCTCTAACCCAATTTACACTGCTAGTTACAGTTGGAACAATCTGTCAACTGATCTAAACTATTCAACGGGTTCGAAAATTCATCTCATCAGCATTTCATGAGCCAAACGGTCACTTCTGTCATGTCTCGAGTTAGGAAAACCCAATGAACCTGGACCGATCTTGTTGAGGAAATCCAATGAACCTAACCAGACCAGTTTCTTCCAGGCCCAACTCAAACGTGCGTTATCCATCATCTCTTATTTTGGAAAAGAAATTCCATGGTCCTGGAACGGCTAGCTAAATATGGCCCATGTAGTCATCCTCCCCTCTAACTAATCTCCCATTTGTGAGAAGGACAGCTAGGGCTTCAATTTTCAGGGGCCTTCCTTTCGGTTGATGGGGGAAGCCAATCTGTAGCTTATCACTAGAAACGGTTGACTGTTGGTAGTGGTGATTGTGGCATTTAAGGGTCAGTTTGCATGCATGTGAAAGAGGTTACATTACACATTTTTTTAGACTTGACATGATACTTCATCCAATTCTAACCATCCTAACAACTCTACTTTTTTATGATTGCCAATATTTTTCAATCGTTTCTCTATGCTTTTAATTTAAAAATCTATTTTACTAATGTCATCACCTATTACACTTTTCTATTACACTATCTAAGCAAACCCTATGAGAAAATAATTGAATTCCAATCATCATCAACAATTGACGGTCATCAATCAAGTCTGTGCATTGGATCATCAGATCTCGTTTCAAGCTTTATTCAACGTCACCTCTTATCAGGCGTTTCCCTTTGAAGCAAAACAGCTGCGTAAAGAAGCTGAGAATACATTCACACGGAAACCAAAAATCACATTACTTTCAGCCATGATGCTCTATACGCATTAGAGGTTTCGGATGTCATTAATGCTCAGCTGCAGACCTAGGTTTTGCTGATAGGACTCAGTAAAAAGAAACAGCATCTAACTGGAAGTTAGTGGTGGCTAGGATAGATGCAATATACCCACAAAGTCCCAATAGCTGATCCACCTAAAAAACACAGGTGGGTAATTTTTTGCATATGAATTATTGCTGCAAGGACCATCAGCATTCCGCACAAAACCAGTCATTCCATATCCATAAGGGAAAGAAATTGGAGCTGAACACCCAATTACAAGATTCAAAAGATGATGAAGCCATAAAAGAATCTTTTATTTGAAAAAAAAATTGGGTACATGAATGCAATTCAAATTACTCCTAATTTTCAACTCGTATGACTAATTTACAAAGGGTAAGGGCAAGTCCAGCATACTCAATTCTCATCTGCCTATGGCAGGAATACAAAATTCAAGGGACGGTTGAACTTAGCATGTTTGGATGCCCAAAGCTAAAATGGCAACAAGCAATGAGCAGGCGACCTCACCTTTGCCCACAGGCATTCATTGCAGTTGCAATTTCACCATCATTATGACTCAACATATGCTGGAATTTCAGGCAGCAGCAGGAAGATGGAAAGTTCCATCATTACCAAATTCATAGTTCCATGAGCAGGATTCTGGCTCTGGTTTCCATTGATGAGACACCATTTTGCCCATTTCCATGTTGATTGATGGCCACTGGTGTAAATGGAAGATGCGACACCCCTTAAACCATGAACTGGGTGGGCTAATATAAAAGCCTTTCACAGCCAGAATACCATTAAATGGGGTCGAATGCATGAGAATGAAGCTTTGGTTGTGGACGGACCTGAATTTCTTCATCGAGGAGTTGAATCAACAATTGATTCAAACAACATTGATCACTGCTCAGAAGGCTGTGCAAGGCATGTAACTCTTCAGGATCTGCCTTCCTGAACAGCCCTCGAAGTACTGTGTCAGTTCCTAAATTGGTCTTCATTAGCTTCGGATTGATCTTCGCATCATTACCAACTTGATCATAGGTTGGCTCCTCCATCCTGTGAATGGGGTTGCTGGTGCCATCTCCAGGTGTAGAGGAGCTATGCAGATTCCAGTCCTCAGGCCTGGACTTCCAATATTCCACACAGAGATGATTGCGGTCAATGGCCTCAATACCCTGTTAAAAGAATTAAACAGAATAATGCCTTCTTATGGTAACCAAGACTATACGAAATGAGAATACTACTGATAAGGCATGCAGACAAGAGGCAAAGAGTAAAGGAATTCAGAAATTTGGTACAATAATATGCAAGGCCAGAGAATCAAATCTGAGAGATTGAATTTTCATCATTGAATTTTGAGGGGTTAAGAAGAACAATCCATCTTAATCCAGCTGGCCGTTCATGAACCATCTACAGTTTCCATGTAAGAATGATTAAGGTGTTGTGAACATGGCCAAATTGAAACCACATAGGTTTCTCATTAACCAAAGAGATGAGTTCGCAGTGGACCCTTTTACCTGAATGATGGTGGGTGAAGAGAAACCAAACATTTCAAAGCCATCAATACTTCCAGGAGGCTGCAATGGTGGAAGACTCATTCTCCCAAGATTATGCTGCCTCCTTATTTCATGATTGACTCTCTCTCTAACCATATCCCAGCATTTGATAGCTGACACATGTATGAACACTTCATTTGGACATTGCTCTACCTTAACCTGGAATAAGACAGATATTTGAGTTAGATGTTTCATCATCTCTGCCAACTATAAGATTAGTATCTAGCACAAAATCCTTAGAAACCAACTCAAATCAAGGATTTAAAGAACAGAGAAGTTTGAATTAGATGTTTCAGTATCTCCAGCAAGAATAAATTTAAAATATGTAGTTCAAATCCAAAGGATCAAAAGAATGGAGAAATTTCCAATAGACTGCAATGTAATAGGCCAGCCAGTGCAATCAATGAAATTGTTAGCACTTGGCAAAAAAAATCTCCCTGTACCATATGCAAAGGTAGTTCAACTCCACCAGCTGGTAGATCCCAGTCCAGTTAAATCAGTCAAGTGCAATATTTGTACAAATTTTGAATTGATAATGAATTGTTTTCCTTTAGTATATGATACTTGACAGAGGCAGGTGTTCCATTGATTATAAACCAAATTTATGGCTGAAACTTGGTCTGCTTGAGTTGAGCACATCAGTTAACAGACATAGCAACAAATATTGTACATACAAGGAATTCAAACGCTTGTTGAGTTAGCAAGCATCACAGGACACAGAAGAATGTCTTAATGTCCATGGATCGTAAAGCTATAATAATCCTAATCACATAAAAATACATAATCCAGTCAGTTTGTCTGAACTTTTCACTCCTGCTGTGAGGAACACTGCCCAACAGTGCAACCAACCCTCATGCAGCTATCCCACACATCCTACCCTGTCATTGCTGATAGATCCAAATAACTTTAGGTTCATCCCCACTTGTTGATTTCATTGCCCCAAGATGCAGCTATCAGCATCAAACAAACAGGGGCATATGCTGCCCAAAAGCCCTACAACCCAAATCCCCGCCTCCCCCTTGCCTGAGTTAAGTTCCAACATGAAGATTCCCCTGCTCACAATGTTCAGATTGGCATCAGACCAATAGACGGATGCTGTCCACAAGCCACATTCAAATGTACACTTGCACCTGTTGTGGAGAAGTTGATTTATGAGAGAACTGAGTCAAGGCTCATATATCAAGGGTTTGGATCCAATGCACATGAGCCTAATTGTCACATGTGAAGTAATATACAAGGATATATGCAAGGGTAACAGCAAAAAGCATCTAGAAACAACAAAAGAATTGCACGAGATTTTACTTGCACACAGTAGTCAAAGTTGTTTTAATTTTCAAAAAAAATTGCATTAAGTTTGAGAACTACCTAGGGCATCAAATATCAACGATTAATTGTTGGAAGAAGCAACGAGGAAGAATAACAAACAAAGCCTGAGACATCTATAGCAAATGAGGCCCAAAGGAACATTCAATTACCATAAATAGAGGCCCAAGAAGTCCTGCATCCAAGATTTCTGAAATATAACAACACATCTTTGTTGGATCTAGCACACTAAAGTACATGACTCGGCTTCTAAACCCTGAAATTAGAAGAAGAGAATCAAAAAAAAGTCACACGTTGTTTTTTACCTTCTTGTTTACAAACGCTAGCTTGTGAAAATGCAACTTGTTGATGAATTAGGTGCAGCATACCTTTGGGAAATATGGCCTGTTCAGTAGACCACAGCTTCCCAGAAAGCACAACACCATACTCCAAAGGCTCGACAGTGCAGTTGATTCTCTTCACAACCTTTGCAATGCGAGGACCCTTCTGGCGATAAAATCTGTCCAGATTATTTGGTGTGCTTCCCATTATAGGTTGCTGTACTCTATCCTTTAATGTCAGACGAGAATCCAATATAGGTCTCTCATCTTTACTCTCACTATTTAGTTTTACAATGCCATGTGGCTCAGGATTCTGCAAGTGACACCTCAATCTTTCATCATCACTTCTATCTGACTCACCTAAAGATGAAAAGCCACAGATCTCTTTTTCATAAGGCCCACAAATGGAATTTACAACAAAACCACTACTGCCAGTAAAGGACCATGCTAATCCATCATTTGGCATCCCATTGTTACCAACGTGGTTTTCATCTTTCACATTATTTTCAACTTTCATATGTTCCAAATGCAAGTTATGGTTACCTTTGTCTGTAACAGATTGTAACCTAACATCCACTGATGCATTTGTCTTAGAATCATTCATAACTAATTCCAGTGGATAATTACAGGAAGTCGGCTGACCAACATAATCCCATAATTTAACACTACTTTCCCGACATGTTGGAGCAGATTCATTCAGCACTCCAGCCCTGAAAGATCCATGTGCCTCTCCACTTTCATTGCCACTACAACGGACAGGATCACTGTCTCCACATGACAATATTCCATTAGTTTTTGTTCCTGCTGTATTCAAATTACTTGAGGGGATCCTTGGCATTGAGTTAAAATCTCCAATAGAGTTTCTTCTGCTATTTGCACTTTCAGAGTGCCTGGTGTATGACAAATCTTCTTTGGCAAGTTGATGAGCTGGCAACACTACCAAATTTGAACCTGAAAATATGCAATCCTTCCTAAGTGCAAGGGTGCTTTCTCCTACTATTTCAGGCAAAGGCCTAAGCTGTACATCATGTGCTTTCCTCTCCAGAATTTCTTCCCTCTTCCCTGTACAGATGTTCCTTACATCTTCAGCAGCAGAAATTGCCAATGGCTGGTTTAACTTCTGTAGTGAGGAGGGATTGGCAGTGCCACCAGTAGATTCAGCAACAATAGGCACTTCCCATTGTCTTTTGTTTGGTTCTTGAGGACTTACAAGTGACATGGATCCACAGTTCTCTTGACGAAACACAGGAATCTTGGCAACACCACCCACGTCAGCTTTTACTGATACAAGCTCATTCTCTTTCATTCCTTCTGTTGAAGGTCTATGGAAGGGCTGAGTTTGTTGTGATTTATCTTTGTTGACATATGAGCTTAAAGACAATCCAAGATCAAGATGAGCCCATCGATATATTGCACTTAATTTTCCTCCCAAAGCTTCAACTAACATATCTAGTTCACCAATAACATAGCGGAAGAGGAAAAACCTTTCGCCCCAAGCACATGAACACAGCTGCTTTGCATGATTCAAGCAGGTGAATCTGTCTGGAGAACACTGGCATCCCACTGCGGAGAGGTGCAGGTCATAAAGACAGACAATGCATTCCCTCTCGCTGGTGGCATCAAAACTAGAGTCCATTTTCTTTGTCTGTGAAGGGATGCAGAGGTATTCTCTTCTTGTCCGCTCCATATCAACACGTGTCTACACAAATGCAAGAGACACTAGTGTCAAAGGCAAAAATATCTTCACAATTTACATTTGGTTATATGATCCCCGACCCAATAACATGGGTATTGTTCCCAACGCGGTTTGTATGAGTGCCATTGTTGCTATTCCAAAGTCCAAACTGAAGGAAGAAATACATCTATATCAACCTTCAAAAGGGCTGATTATGACCAAGATTATCAATGTAGACGCCTCCTAGCACATGAAACATCCATGTTGGAGACCAGAAGATCATCAAACATGAGTACTATTTTTGCCTTAGGTAAGAGATCATATATTTCTTGGATAATATAATCTATTTCGTTGTAACTACCCATATGAAAGCCAAAAGGTAATTAAAACAAGAGGGATTGACTACCTTAAGCGCCATTGTCAAGATACCATCTTTTCCGCAGACGTCTTTCCACCTTGTGTTCTCTGGAGTGTTCTTCCTCAGTAAATGAAGCTCCCAATTTGCTCTAATTGCTTCCCTAGCTGCCCCTAGCAACAGCTTGTCATGAGAAACAGTAGTTTTACGCCCCTGATCACGATAAAGCTCTACAGCATTCTGCCCATGGGGCAACCAATCCACTGGAGCTACATTAACAGCCTCAGCACAGTTGAAGCCACAATTGAATCCAGAATGATATGCTCGCGGAAATGTCAGGACAAACTCCCCAGGATGCTGGGCACACCGATACACAGGTACCCCTTCAGACTTTAGTATGGAAGGCGACAATTGTGTGACCTATTTAAGATTGAAAAAGAAACTCAGGAAAAAGTATAAAATATGACTTTAAATGGAAGCCAGGATAATGCAATGAACCATCGTGCTTTAAGCCTGTACAAATGAGTCCCGTGCTTTAACAATCCTCACCATTACCTGGTCCAGTGGAATGCTATAGAAAATTCTCCAAATAAGTATCTCCACAAAGGGCACAGTCAACAATCATTGGCCTTCCCCATCCAATGGATTTCCAACATTGTCTTACTTTGTTCTATAACCATCCATCTACAGGTCAGCGTTCGGCACAGCCTATCCATGTTTGACATCCCATTATAGAGAGAGTCTGTGAAGTGACAGCCCTATGTGCAAATCTTCTTGTAGAGGCTTATATACTGCCTTTAGCATGTAACATTTGCATAAAGTGACATAAGCAGGGGAAGTCATGCTCAATCTTCATTTGGATACTGGGGAAGTAAAACAGCTGTTTCAATTCAAGCATTTGAAGTTATTGTTGTTACAATAACAAAAAGATGGAAACAATTACTCACAAGTTTATGGAGCAAGTCAGGTTGTTCTTCAAACAGGTCACGCTGATGCTTTTTCATGGCTACTTCGAACTTCAAGGCATCTTTTCCAGGAACCCCATACCAAATTTTAGGGGCACCCCAATGCATGTAATTCAAAGAATACAAGTGATGGTCCTCAACGTGCTGTTACCCAAAGAAATTTATATTATGAAGTAAGCATAACCAGAACAAGAAAATAGAAAATACACCAACAAATGGGTTCATGCAATGTGGGCCACCATCAGATCCAGAGCACCCAATGACTTTTGCAAATATATATTTTTATCATAGACAAACCCAACTTGACACAGGGTTCAAACAACCTGTCTAGCCAGTAACCAAAGCCAAAATTATATAGATATAAACAACACGGTAATAGATCTCATAATGGAGTGGTAAGACAGAACAAAGGAAACATGAGCTGTGACATTTAGGTCCAATTAGACAAACCCATTGTAGAAATATACAGCCCAAACATCAAGGTTAAAAATATATTGAGATCTCATAACAGAGCGGTAGAAAGAATAAAGGATTAAGATGTCCAAAACTTTGTCCACAATATGAGCCATACCATCTAGGCCCAATTAGCCAGACCTGCTATAGAAATATATAGGCAGAAAAGATCAAATTGCCCAAAACCCTAACCCAAAGATTGATCTTGATGGACCAGCTAATTAGTTGACACAAATCCAGAACCTGACATGCCTTGCCCAAATCCATTTGGTTAACAAATTGGCACGAATGACCCAAGGATCAATCCATTGCCTATCTTAACAGCACTTAGGAAATTCACCAACAGATTCCGGCAAGTGCAGTAACAGAGCAACATGATCAAGTGAGAAATGTGGAGGCCAACCCGAATTCACATGTCAGTTTGCATGCACATGCAAGAATCATCAATTTCTCATCAAGATGAAGATTTGCTCAGAAAAAAAATAGCAAAACGAGTAAAAAAATCCACTGTGGTGGTTGATAAACAATATCATGTAAACCTTTTACTAGAAATATCACCAAGTCAGTCAGCATCTAGAGTCAATATGCCTAGATTGTGTTTATAGAACCAAGCAGAAATATCCACTGTGGTGGGAGATATATAGTAACATTTAATCCCCTTTGATAAAATACACCAAGAAAATCGGCATCCAGAGTCAGTACATGTAAATGATATCTCCAAACACAACCAAGAGACTATCCAACTCATTCAAGGTGACACAAGGAAAGGCATTCAAGAAAATACCCAATTTTTTCACTAACGTTCCATTTGGTAATGAGGAAAAGAGGGTCGAAAAGTTTTTCATCCATTTTTTTGGCACTTTTTGATGTGATTTGACATCTTAACCACCTAAACACCCAATTTTTTCTCATTATTACCCATATTTTCAATCATTATTTCTCATATTTTCGTACAAAAAGCCTACTTATTTTGTCTTTACTCACTTTGTTTATAATCTTTATCACCTACCACATCACATCATTTCCTCTTTTTTTACTCTCACTTCTCCATATTCCTTTTTTATCACCTATTTTCTTCATTCTCAAATGGACCCTAGATATCTAAGTCAGTATATGTTGCCTCCAACCCCCAACAACTAGATTCACCAAGCTTACAAGCATCTTAATAAAGAAATTGCACATAAGAAACAGTAGTGTGAATGAGCAAGCAATCTCCACGTGGTCCATCAATATGCAAGCTACACGAGTTGTGAGAACCATATTGTTCATTAAGTAGGTCCTGCTATTACTGATGCATTACGATTTCATCAAAGCATTAGGTGGCATAACCAATGCAAAGGGCTCCTGCCAATGCAGAATCTAAGGACAAGAAGATGAATGTGGCCTTACTACCATTTCATGGAGATGCAGTTTCAGCGACCAAAACCTGCGCCACCCAAGACACATGCAAGACTTACCATTGCTCCAAGCGATGGACTATGTCAACATGCATAATAAAAGAAAGCACTGAAAAGTTTGGCCAACAATCCAAATTTGCATTACCGACCAGATGGCCAAAGTCAGTTTCAAGTCACAGCACAGACAACGGAGAAAGCTGCTTAATGACAAATAGAGTAAATACACATGTTGCATTCACATTTTGCTAGTGTGTGGGATCCAAAAATCTTTTCTAAGGGCCTGTTAGGGTAGCTGGACAATGGGGACAAAAGTTGTGTTCCCCCTTTTAGTTGACAAGACAGTTACGCACACCATTTTCTCCCATTCCCTAATGTAAAGTTGTGTTCCACCAAAACAAACCAATTTTAGCAAAATCAATTTTATCAGCAATATTATTGCCCAGTAAAATCATTTTTGGGACTAACAAGAATTTCATACTTTTCTCCATTTTACTAACAACAGAGAGAGGTCTAAAACTGATCATTAGAATAAAGTTCTTGACGAGGAAGAAAACTGATTTTATTCATCGTCGTTAGACAACTCTAGAGATTCCCTCCTTCCCCCTATTTTAGCCCTTCAACTAGTGCTTTCTCTGGATCCAAAGTTTCCATTGACTCCTTTGTCATTCCACCATGCATCCAATGATTGATTCTCATCCTTCCGTTTAGTCACCCAGCACTTGGCCCTGTATGGGTCCCCACCATCCTTTGCTCGAATTCGCAGCAGACAACATCAGCCCCTCCGACTGCTGTAAGAGCTGTTTTACATCTGTCAAACTCAGCAAACTCTGGGGCTTTCTATCAAGGGGGAGCAAGCAAAGCTACCACATGTCAAGTTGTGGATCCTTGATAGAAAGGGTACAAGAATTTCATACTGCTCTCCATTTTACTAATAATATCTCATGATACTATCAGTAAAATCCCACTTTTCCGATAAAATTGATGAATTTATTGAATTCAACATCATTTTATCAAGATATTCTTGAATTTCACAATATTTTCCATCCAAAATATCATTTAAGGGTGTTGGGTTTATCCAATGCTGGAAACGTCATTCCACCCCAAAAACTTATTTTCTCATCACAAAGATGGTCGGGAAGATAAATTTACCCATAATGACACCATTTGAGTGGATTTGCATGGGAAAACCATGTTTTTAAATATCGAAGTCTTGGTTTTCCTGTTCAAATGTCTGATTGGCGAACAACCATGAACTTATTCAAGTTTATCAAGATATTCCTGGAAGTCTTGATATTTTCCATCAAAAATATCAACAAGGGTTCATTTGGATGGAGTGCATTTAGAAGGAGAGTATATTAGAAAAGTGGAGTAGGGATGAGAGGTTTTTAATGAAAAAGTAAGGAGAAATGATTAAAAATATAGGTAATGATGAGAAAAAGTAGCATTGTTGTGGTAGTTAAGATGTCACATCAGTCTCAAAAGGTGTGTAGAGGAGAATATATTACTAATACACTTGTATTGCTAATGCATTCAAACGAAACCTGAAGGGTGTCAGGGTTATTTTAAAGATTGAAATCTTAGTTTTCCTGTTCGGATCCTGATTGGCCAACAAGTATGAAAACATAGTTTTCTTGTTCGGATTTCTTATTGGCAAACAAGTATCCCACCCTCCCTCCTACACATGATTTAGAGATTTTTCCTAGATCATTTAACTTAACCTAGATTTGTGAGTTTTGATCAATGATAGCCTTTAGGATGGTAGATCTATTATAAGGCTCCATTTGGATGCATTGATAATGCAGTGTATTAGCTATACTCTCATCTACACACCTTTTTAAACCGATGAAATCTCTAAATTATCATAATAACTCTACTTTTTTCCATCATTACCTATATTTTCAATCTTCTCTCTTTACTTTTCCATAAAAAGCTTATATTAATAATGTTATCCCCACTCCACTTTTCTAATACACTCCTATTGTAATACAATCTATCCAAACAAAGCCTAAAATATATATATTTTCACAATTAAATTGTGTTAATTAAGATTTTCAAAATTTTATGGGTGGTTTAGAAAGAGTGATTAAATCAAATTTTTTCCCTAAAATAAGGACAATTGATGAAGGAAAATGATATTGGAGGTAAATTTGATTAGAGATCTACCTCCAAAGAGTTGAGTTAATTGATAATTTTAATTATAGTTTAATTATAGAAAATTAATTATTAATGTTAACATAATCTAATTATATCAACACCTAAGAATACTTAGGTGCTCGTTAACATAGGATTATGAATTGATTAATTTATTTTTAAGCTAATTATTTAATAATTAATAAATAAATAACAAAAAAGTTGATAAAGTTTATTAGTTTATGATGCTTTTTAAGTTTAAATTGTTCATATGTATTTCTCTATGCCTATCCTTAAGGCGTATGCATTCAAGTATTGTGATATATGCTGAGATCTTATGTGTCAAAGAGGAAATTCTTTTTTTTTTTAATTAATATCTTCGAGTTGGACATGTCATCGAGAAAATGTGGAAAGGGTAGGACAAAGCGTTTGGATATCGCTTAAACCATAGAAAATTCATCCCGGAGTATCCATATGGGGCCAACTGGAATTATTGTGGCCAAAAGATGAAGTCCAAGGGTGTAATAAGGACATAGGAGTACCTTGCATGGAAATTTAGCAATGTTAAAAACATACTAAGGTGACCCCAGAGGCGAGATAAATAATGAAGTCAACTCTGCTGTAGAATGTGAGCTTCAAAAGAGAATGCAAGAAGTGAAAGAAAGAAATTGCAAAAGAATTAGGTAAGTAACCACCCTATGATGCAAGTGCTGAGAGAAGGATGATGATAACTTCAGAGGAGCTATAGAAACCTCAAGAGCTGTGCAGTTCACTATTAAGGAAAAGGCCTAATTTCTGCAAGTCTATCAAGAAAGTAGTGGTAGTGGACAGTAGGTATGTTGGCATATGTAGAAAGCAAGAAAGTTTTTAAACTGTAGTGCTTCAATGAGAGAAGATCAGCCCAAACTTCATGGGCAAGTAGATGGAATGGAACAGAACAAATCAAATGTTTAAGGGGAAGTATAGCATGAAGCAGCTTGGAAAGTTTCCAGCCAAGCTTTTCGTTTATAAAGTTCTTCCAAGCAATACAACTAATTCATATGATAGTGGGTTCATCGTTTGGCTCAAGTGTTGAGCCAAACAATGAACCCACTATCATATGAATGTAATTGGATTATGTTCTCTCTTATTCAAACCCACAAAAGGAACATTTTGGGTTATGAGTGGATTCGAAAGTTAGCATTTTGCTAATATAGAATGAAACTTCAAAATAGATTAATAGGGCCATATATAGTAAGCCTAAGGATCCATTGGATCTAATAACAATTGGCCAAAATACTCAATTAGAGAAAGAAGATGATGGAGAGGATCCTTTTATGAGTGGTTAATGTCTCAGAAATTGGATAAATTGGATGAAAAGGACAACATCAATATAACCAAGGAAGTCCACTAACATTGGGTAGATGTGAAGAGAGTAGTAGAATGACAAAAAACCCTAGAAGATCAATTTAATATATTAACTAGAGCCCAGTCTCAGTCAGTAATGAATCTTTAACCTCACAAGGGATACAGAGAACATCTTCATTATCAAAAACAAGAAGACATGTTTTTGAAGGAACCGATGATGATGACACCAATGAAGGTAGTTATAGTGGTACTTATGTAGGTCACACATTACATAGTAAAAAACCACTCGATTTATGAGGAAGGAGAGCTTCTCACATACCACTCAGGATAAAGACCATAGCATGCATCCTCTGATGAGATACCTCGTGAGATGACATGAGAGTGAAAAGGATAAAAGGCTAATTGAAGAAAAGACCTAGTGGAGAGTATGGCATCTGTTGATTTGAGTAATACTAGCCAAAGGTGTTCTAATGAATATGGAGATGCATCCCAAGGATCAATGCCTTGTAGATATTAACATGTGAGGAAAAACTATGACACAATGTTTTGTTAGTCAAGCCCACACATAATTGGTATCAACCTATCCTACATTCACCTCTTCAACATTTGGCTGCTTCCCTCAACTTCAAGGCATATGGGTACACCTCTACGAGCTCTGTTTCGCTCAGATAGTGGAGCTGATTTTTCATTATCATATCATATCTTGGAATCAGTCTATCCATAAGGGCAATTCTTTGGGAATGAAGAGCCCCCACATGAACAAAATGATGACATCATTAAGCAGCCTCCACAACACTTGCTTTAACACTAAGGCATAATGATTTTATATTTTTAAATTCTAATCATATTTTGTATCTTCATGACTTAAGGTATCAGATTCAGTACCCAATATCATATTTCTCTTCACTTATATTTGAACTTGTTCTATTTATGCTTATATACATCCCATATGTATTCTCATTATTCATTAAATGTTAGCTTTTAACATAGTATTTTTTATTCTAAATCTAAATTGATATTTACATGAATTTATCATGAACTTTCATTAAAAAATTCTTAGTCTTTCGCTATTTTTTCAACTTTTCTAATTTACTGATAAAATTCTCAATAGAAACAATATAATCTTTGATTAAATGATAATATATTTTTCCTACACCACCAATAAATTCTTATTTACCAAAAAATGAATGCTAATCCAAACCAAGTCTATAGAGAAAGCTATAAGTGCAAACAACTAACACATATTACATGAATATAGCTATAGTAGATTAATAAACTAGTTCTTCCCCCTCTGGTTTCAATGGTCTAGGTGGCATAACATAACATTATTATAAAATGAAAAGAAAAAGTAGAAAAAGTAGCCAAGATGAGAAACCTACAACTTTAAAAATACAAATGAGTCTTCGTAGGAAATATGATGAACCATTTGAACTTAGCAGAGCTGTATCTTACCCAACAAAATGATGAGAAGCACATCCCCACATATAACCATGGCACTAGGACGCCAGAAATGTCTCCACTCTCAAAGGAGAGCACAGAGCCAGGAAGCCTGGATAAATTATTTAAGTTCCAACCTGACTTCACATATTTTTCCTCCAAATCATATTTCATTAGTTCAGAGGATGGCTTAGGAAACCCACTACCAAAAACTCCAGTTTCAATGTCAGCCCCATAAAGGACCTGCAACAGAATAGCAGAATAATGTCAGCTCTCAACCCTTTTCTAATTTCAGTTTCCCCCACACCCACACCCAGATGCCCCTGCGCCTTAAACTGGCAGCAGACAGCTATAGTGAAAATTGGGCAGGGTCCTACAATCTTCTCCAATCATACCTCAATCTCTTCACTTGGCTTCTCAACCAGCCTCCAATATTCACCTTCAATATTCTCCACTGTTGGTTCTTGATGCTTTTGGAACCCGTCCTTAGTATATCTTGAATCTGTTTCCATATCCTTCATGCGAAAATATTGCAACTTGAAATCTTCAGAATACTTCTGAAAAGCTTCTAGAGTTAACTGTGGACCTGGTTCAAACCCAAATCTCTCATTGAAGTTAATGTTCGCAAGTCCATTCATGTCTGCAACATCTCCATTACTAGCCTTGGATTGTGCTCCTGAATTCAACCGTCTTCTCTTCCTATTCATATGCATATAGCACCTGTACATCTTTCTCATTGAATTCCGATTTTGAAGCTTGTCAATCCTTTGAACACGAGTAGCAAATCTTGAATTCTCCCACATATCCTTTTCCTTGAGAGGACAAGGAGGTTTCCAAGAAGAAGGGGGAACAATACGGCAAATTCCATATGGTTCTGCTCTCCATCGAATACTCGCAATATACTTGAGTGTATCCTCGAACTCCTGAGGAAAGCATCCAAGCACCCTTTAGAATAAAGTTGTCTCGCGGGAAAAGTTTATCCAATTTTCAGGAAAAAAAAGGAGGAAGAAATGGCAATGACAAATATGGAAAACATCAAACACAGCAAAGACGAAACATCTTGAGAATGTTGTGGAAAAGGAAGACCTCTTCAGTTGGGTAAAACACCGGAGCTTCATCAAGAATTGGCCTGCATGCATTTTCTGGTTGCCACCTAGCCATTACCTGTTTCAAGGCTTTAATCATCAATTATGTGCATCAAATCCACAAACAAAAGAAAGGAGCAATACATAAAGAGAGATTAAATAACAAGAAGTTGAGTCAAGATTATCTAAATAATAATCAATGCAGATAAAAGAAGCTTAATAAATCATTATAGAGTTAAACTATTCAACACCTTTTGACAATTGCTGCATTCTGTGCATCCACGAATCACCCCCTTTGGTAGGTGACGTATCGTAGAGAAATCCTGCCAAAAAGGTCATTGTTCCATGGTGAAACTAAATCAATCAGTATGAATGCATAAAGGCCTAAAAGCCCCTCCATATGTGAAATAGAGGTTCTATCTTCCTAGAAATGAAAGTCAAGATATTAATAATAAAACATCTGATAACTAAACAATAATGAAAGAAAAATTTTACTGACTTGATCTAACTGTTCAGAATCTGAATCTTCATCTGAGCTATTGTCAAATACACCATAGTTTATCCATGATCTACGCCTAAGCGACCTTGTAAGCTTCACTTCATCACTGACATGCAGTTCATTATCCATCTGTGTCTGGTGTGAATCAGATACACTCGTAGAGGACATGCAGTCACTCATTTTAACATCATCATTGACCCTCTTCAAGGTGAAGGATGTCAACGAGGTAAACCCTGGTGGAACTGCAGGAAATTCAGCTAGCTCCTCTCCTATGTCAGCTCCTATGCATCCTATCCCCATAGATGCTGAGAAACAAAGCAAAATCATAATAAGAATGCTGAGGCTACAAGATATTATTTTTCCCAGAAAGATAGCGTTGAAGTCATTCACCAAACAAAACCAGGAAACAGAATAAACAAACAGTTAACACCAGTATGAACAAATTGTAGCCAACATATGGTCAGCACACTCTCAATGATGAAGAAACTAGACCTAATTCTCAAAAAATAAATGATTAAAGTTTTAGAAAACCTAAAATAGACTTGGAAGTAATATATCTCACCATAGAATCCAGCAGAAGCAAGCACACAGCAGTGTCCATCAACACTGCATACTATCACTTCAAAAGCAGGTGAATTTGAGTTGCAGAATAGATGAGAATAGATATCTAAAATGCCATGTCATGAACTTCTTTAATCTGTAACAAGACAATAGAAAAACAAAACATTGTTGGAACTATTCAGACAATTTTGTCAAGTTATCACCTAATAGAGTACATCACAAGGGTGAAATCAAATATTCAAGAAGAAACAAACATATGTTGAAGTTATGGAATTGAACCTTGGGAAAAGGAGAGAAAATAAAATTCTGGTATTCCTGTAACTTATTCATAGCAAAAGATTTCTCCTAAACAGAAAAGCTACTACTATATCAACATCATTACACAAGATTTCAACTAATGACATACGAATTGCATATTTTCACAACAACCATCAATACCAACCATGAAGATAACCACCAAGAAATTTGGTCATTGAAAAATGACAGACATCACTAAATATTGATGACACTCCACAACTGGAAAGTAAACAACAAGAAATATAGATGAATTGCCTTCATTATATCCTTCCTCATGGGGATGTTAATGACTATCTTAACAACAAGAAATTTTTACGTAAAGCCCAATGCTGCAACTCGGTTCCTGGTCAATTTGAACCCAAATGGTTGCATTATCAAGGTCCTCAGTTTGTTTTAGGGATGGAAAACCACTACCTCATTGGGAATTGAGCAGTTTTCCCATTGAGAAAATTTTGGTCAGTTTGCCGTCAAACAGGCAGGTTGAGAATCAGATCAAAAATTGAGGTGGAATTTAAAATTTCCAGCTAAAACATTAAAAAATTCCATTACAGTGACATAATCTCCCTCACACTTCAGCGTTTCATACATTACAAGTCGCTAAAGATCCCACCTGCAGTGAATCGGATCAGATTTATGTCAGGTCTGGTTGACTTGGGTAAAGTTATGGTTAGAATAAGTCAATTGGGCTAAATATTGGGTACATTGAGGTGGAATTCACATCCAGTCAGGTTGCAGTTTGCATCCTGCTCATCCCAGATCAATACCCTCAAACCAACAAGAACCACCTGAGTTGCATCCCTGAAGCCACCAACTCTAACAGATCAGCTCTAAAATGAAATTCAGTATATCAAATCAACATCCAGACGTCCCATTCAAGTGCCCACAACATTTTACTTTCAAACTGTTGATCTTCTTTATTAACTGATTCCATTGATTGTTTTCTTTATTGCCAAGGCCTAGCAGATTCCATAAATGTTTGCATAGACCAAGAAATCCGATTCATAATCATAATTATCTTCAACCAATTCCCAACAATTCAAATTATTCTTGAGGGGTTTTTTTTCTACAAGTTCCTGGCTGTCTAAGTGATGTTAACACACAACTTATTTATGTGGACACAGGATCAGCTCGAGCATCACATTGAAGCAGAGAACTAAAGCTGTAGACAAATCAATTGAAAATATAAAGCCACAACAAAAAATCTTCCCAGTGAATTTAAAATTTCCAGCTAAAACATCAAAAACCATTCCATTACATTAACATAATCTCCCTCACACTTCAGTGTTCCATACATTACAAGTCACTAAAGATCCCACCTCCATTATGAAAAGTAACTAATTGACCAAAACCTCTCCAAGAACCCTAAAAATCAAATATCTAACAAAACCAGTATTTACCGCCTGATGCAAATTTACTGGCTTAAAATAGCATGATGCAGGGCACTTCAAGATGACATGGGGATTGAAAACGAATAGGAGAGAATGATCTGATACATAATACATCATTTCTAAGTTTTCCTCCAAGATGTGAATGAATAGACAAGCACCAACATTGCCACATCAAAATAACCCACCAAATTAAATTTCCACATGAAGCATCATAGTTTGCACTGATTCATGAATAAAATTCTCCCCACAACAGAATAACACCATGAAAACCTCTTCTGAGTAACAACACCAAACACTTCATTGTGATCAACAAAAAGCTCAAATCCCAAACAAAAACTAATAAAGAAAATGCACAGCAGACATGATCAGATGATTTGATTAATAAACCACTGACCACCCAATTCAGGAATCACCCCCAATATCAACCTACAACACCTAGGTCAAAAAAATTTCAAAAAATAATCAAGAAAAACCACAGCACACATGATCAGATCACACCAATAATAAAAGATCATCCAATTTCAGGAATTACCCAAATATCGGTTCAATTAATTGACAACTCCCACGACATCCAACACCAAAAAATTTTCAAAAAATCTCAAAAACAGAGGCCTGCAGAAAAGGGGTAAAAAGGGAAAAAAAGAAAAACCAAAGAAAGAAACGCAAGCAGATCTAACCCTAACCTTGTTTCAAAAGCTAGCACAGGCCAAAACCACTGGCTTAGGAGGGGTAGTGGTTTTGTGGGAACCCATGAGACCCTTGATTGGTACCAAACCACTCTTCTTCCCAAACCACCCTCAGCTCATCCAAGAATTCCAGTGAGACAAGGAAACAACACACGGGCGGATTAGTACATGGCCCCCAAAACAGAGAGAATTACAGCTGAGCTGCCCAAGGACTGTAAGTAGAAAAGGATAATTGCGTCAGGCTTATTTGGAATTTCCCCTCTTTACCAAGAAAGAAAGGGAAGGTGAAGAAATCCATCCCCTGAAAAATGTGCCCATGATGAGGGTAAAACTGTAAAACCGTTCTGCAGTCGGTAAGTCCGTACAGAAGACAGAACGACACGATCTAAGGCGTTTTTAACTTTTGTACCCTTTTTATTGCAATTTCGGCCCCTCCAAACGTTTTCAGCTCTCTCTTTACCGCCTCGAAAGGGTATTTTAGTATTTATAAATTCAACATTGCGTTGGAGGTTGGAAAACGCCACGACCCCACCAACCGCAATTCCCGGATTTGCATGATGCTATTCATAATATATATTAGTGAATCAACATTTATGTCTTCATTTATTGGCCTGTTAATATTTTTAATTATTATTTATAGGTTAATAAATTTAATCAAATTTAACTAGAATTTTTTAAAATGGTTTGAATGATTGGATTATGGCTTGGTGTCGTCCAAAAATAATAATAGAATTAGATTATTTGGCCACTAGCTACAACTTTGGATCCCTTGAATAAATTTTCTATTTAGTAATATCCTAGGCACTACACATTTAATAGGGTGTTGGGTATTAAATATTTTTTGTATTTTTTTGTTGCAGTGCATTTATCACTTTTTATTTATTTTTAGTTACTTTAATTTTTATATATTCTTTATATTTTTAATTATATTTTTTATTTTTATAAAAATTAATTTATTTTTCCTTTATTCAATTTATAAAAGATTAATGTCATCTCATTTTCTTGCTTATATAATTTTTGGGCTTGGCCTAGGAACTAAGAAAAAAATATGGAAAAATTTTTTTATCTTTTTTTCATATTTTTGTATATGATTCAATAATTAATTACCTAATAAATTATTTTTCTTTTATTATCTATTTTTATAATATTTATAATTATTTTTCATCTTTTTTATAAAAATTATTTATTTTATTTTTATTTACTTTATTTATAATTATTATCCTCTAATAAACTACACAAATTTTTCCTTCACTTTTTATTTTCATTTTTTAACCTATTTTCCCTAATCATCATATCATTTATTCATTTTATTCTTCTTTATTAGTTTTCTTATCTCTCCAATTGAGCATTAACAAAGCATAAAATTACTTTTCTAGAAATTAGCTTTTTAAAATAAATAATTTTACAAAAATTACTTTTCAAATATATAAATTATATTTTATCATAATAAAATATGAAAATCATATAAGGGTAAGTTTGGCTTATAGTGGAAAAGAAGTGTATTAGTGTTGAGGATTTTTCGTTAATGCAAGTGAACATGTCTTCAATAAGTAATAAAGTGAAAGTAAAAAATCATTCCCACGAGTACCATGATTACTAAATGTCAAATTATTCTAACGTTAAATTCTATTTGAACAATCGAACAATGATAATAAGAGAAAAAAGATATCTAAACTTAATAGAAATCACAAGAATATGGATCTAAACAAATAAACAATCTATGATTAAGACATCTAAGGTATTTGAGTTCACTAGATTAATCTAATTCAATTTTACTCAATTTAATCAATCAATATTTATTCTTACATTGATAATAATTTTTTTAATCATTAATCTTTCTCAAGTAATAACAATTTATCTCAATTAGCAAATTTTCTACATCTCTATGAAAATTCTCAACTAACTAAGATGCATTAAGAACAATAAATTCATGGTGTTATGCAAGCTTCATGGATACATCTATCTCAGGACAATCTTATGGTATTTAATCATGATCTAATTCAATTATCTCTTCTTAACCTCAAATTGAATAAAAAATCATGTCGAAAGAGTATGCACACTTTCACAAGCATTAAACTCAGATTAAATACTCAAGAAGATAATGAATAAACATCAAATTGAATTAAACTGAATTAAATTGAATATTCTTTATCTGGCTACATCGTTGGCTTAAAAGCAAGAGTTTAGCTCATAATGGAACTAAAAGAAATCATAAACATTATTCTCCTCATGATTGAAAAGAAGAAAAAGAATTAAAAAATAACTGAGAGAGATAATAGAATGAATCTATCTCTAAATAATAGAATGAATCTATCTCTAAGTAGTTGAAATGCCCCGCACCCTCCTCCCATGCGTTTTGGTCATATTGTAGATTGTTCTCAATTGGAGTCTATGTGGGACATTATCATTTCCTTTTTTTCCCATAATTTCCCTATACTTTGCAAAAAATTCAACAAACTTTGCCCAAAATTATATGAATATGAACCTGTACATTTTCCAATCATAGATAACAATTGCATTTAATAATAATAAAACAATAACATGACTCACTAAATTGACCCATTTTATCCACAACCCAAAACCTGTATTACCCCGTGATGGCAACAACACAATCCATTTTCATATCATACACATTTTTCATTATAATGACATATCATTACACTACAATATACGTTATTTACAATTTAATACAATTATATAATTTCACATTATACAAATATATAATGGGATTTTAATCTCAATATTACATCATACCATCAAACATGTCTTTTATTCTTACTCACTAATCCCAACCCACAATTGGGATTCTTTGTTTGGCCTGTCAGCTAAAAATTAAAATAAGAAGGCATGGGTCTAGGCAACTTAGTAAGTAACCACAAATAATAAATAATCCGCAAATAGCATAATTCATACCAAAATAATCAATCATCTTGGCCAACAAACAATCATCCTGACCATCACATATCACAATTATGCCATAACAGCATGAACATCTCATAATTATACCACTATACCAAAATATCCATGCGAAATGTTTTCATTCTATCAATACATACTCTCATTCAATTATCCAAAATACCAAAATAAAGAATCTCAAAACAATCATTCTCGCTATCCATCATTCCCACTTCAATCCAAACAAATACAACTTAAGGGAATATCTATTATTCCTATTCTTATCACTTCTCAATTTATATAGACATCCATACACAAGAATAATCATATTCTTATAATATCAACAAATATTACATAATTCAATCCAAGGGATATTAGTTATCCTTAACATTTATACCTTCGCAAACCAATCTAAACATCAATTACTAACAAATATGGGATATCCATGATCCCTAATAAAAACATACAAGCCAGGATTCAAACAAATAGGCAAAGTTCTATGCATTCAACAAAAAAAGGAGACTTACTTACCTTTGTGAAGTGCCAATTCATCAATCCTCATCAGTTTCTTAGCTTTTCATCCATATTAATAACCCTACACAAGCATGATCCAACTTACATATAACATATTTAAACATTCTATCATTGTGGAACAATTTCATTATCAATAAATTACTCTCCAAATGACTAATCCTTCATTCCCTTCTATAAGAGTCTTATGATTGTAATCAAACACTTCATACACAGTTTACCTTTTATAGAGACATTTTATCAAATAGCTAATAAACATTATCTAAATCATAACATCTCAATAAGAGGTCTTAAGGAATTTCATTTTCAACCATGTGCAATCATGATACAACACAAGTAACATTCTAATAACCTTAGAAATAGATTAATTAGGATCTTAATGCAACTAATTTGCTACTTAAGTACTTTGTACATAAAAACCTCTTTTTATAGTTCACAACTAACAACATTTTTAGATGTTTATAATTCAATTCATTCCAAAAATGCTATACTTCATCAACTAATCATCTTTCCCATAGCAATTTCACATAAATCAAGCATTCCCAACCCCCCGTAATTCCATTGTTCATGAATTGGGTATAAATGCTAGCAAGCCAAAATCATGAATTCTCATGCCCAATTAAGTTCCAAACATCATTAAGGATGAATAAATCATTTTTCCATGATTTTCAATAAAATCCTATCATCTTTCCCAAAAACTATTGTTCACAAGTTGGGTTGAAAACCTTAGTATAAAAACCATATAAATTAAATGGAGACAACGAATCTTACCTTGGTTTCCAAACATGGTGATCATTTTTCCACTAATTTCCAGCCTCAAATCTTTACCAATCATTGATGGCTCATGACCACTTGAATTCCAATCCAAGAAAACATGACAAAACAACAAAACGAAACCCAAACTCATGGTTTTCCAAGGAAATTCAAGGATTTACTAGGTTAGATTATCAAAAAGTGGAGTTTAGATGATGAATTTTCATGGCTAGGGTTGCGAAATGGAACAGGGCAAAAGGAAAATGGAACAGATAAGAAAAAAAACAATTGCACGAATATGTCCTAATGCCAACGTTTTGGTGTCGAATTTTGGCGCCACCTTGTGCCTTCATCAAGGACCAGCGTCGCAGCGCCCATTCTGGCACCGCTGGCAACAATTTCGCTGACCCACTTTTTTTCCTATTTTCTTTATTTTTTTCTCCTATTTATTCATTCTTTTTTTATATTTTTAATCATAACATTTTTCACATAATAGGGCATTTATAACCCACAATTAATCCCTTCTATTAAATCAAAATCATTTCTTTAATTTGCTACAAACTTACATTTCACACAATCTATTAGCACATTTAATATAATCGAGAATGGATTACCCCAAATTGATCATTTAAGTAAATTTTTCAATTTTTAATACCCCAAGTGTTACAGTAGCACTCCCTTTTCTTCATAGTAATCTCTCTTCCAAGTCTTCTCTTTGCCTCCAAGATCTTCTCTCCCTTAATTTCCCCTCCTCCATATTTTATAGCTCAAATGCTCTTTAAATAACCCATTTTAGGGTTAGGTGGCACTTCCATGCTTATTAGAACTAAAACCTTGTGCAAAAATTATTAAACTTTCAAAAATGTCAACTTTCCGTATGCCAAACTATTCCTTAGTAATAGTGTTCATTATTTTGGCTATAATTTTCATATGTAATATTAAAATCATACAATTTTTAATGCATTAGAAAGATAATTTGAAGGCATACAACTTTTATGTATAACACTTTTTTAAAATTAGCCTCCATCTATGTTAAACATTATCTACAAGTGATGCCTTTATCATATTCAACTCCTTTTTTATTGGTTTTGATACATGAAATAAAAACTAACTCCGTTAAGTGCAATATTTAATCAAATATAATTATAAACCAATAAAATCATGTCAATTGAAAATCCAAAATTTATGAATTTAGGTATTAAAATATAATAAATTATGAGCTTTTCAACTAGCACCAATTTTTTATGCTGATATGATTCTTTATCAATCACAACTTTAACCATCTTAATTTTTTATTATTATCTATATTTTTAATTAGTTTTTTACTTTAACATTAAAAAATATTTTACTTATATCGTTTTCTACTATAATTTTTTGTTACACTTCCTTTCTATCATATTACTTTCTCATTATACTCCATCCAGACAAACCTTAAAACAAAATATTGTAGCTACTCTTTCAGCCATTTAATGGATGAAGAAATAATTCCAAGATTATTGCAATTTTTTATGAACTTATAATTTTGAATTTGAAAATATAAATTTACATGATAAAATAGACTTAAAAATTTTCCATCGGCTTCAAATTTTTAACAAGCAATCTATTGTGGGTCTAATATAAACAAAGAAAAAAAATTACAAGAAAATTCTTATTTGCTTTTTTTTTTTAAGTTGTATTTAAGATCCGAAAGTAGCGGATGGGCTCAAAAGTATAGGTGAAAGGAGTTACCATAACTTTTGGCAAAGAAATAAATGCCACATGGAAATTTGAAAAGAACATACGGAGCAGCAACCATCATTTACAAATATAATAATTCAAGCCAAATTTGGCACTTAATCTACTTTCTAAGACATCCAACTCCTTTTAAGTTTGCAAAAGTCTAAATTAAACCATCAAATATAGTAATTTAGGCCAAACTTAACACCTTCTCTACTTTTTAAGATAATCCAACTCCTTAAAATTTGCAAAAGTATAAATTAAACCATTTATTTTTATTTATCACAACTATGAGTTTTTCAACTACATATTTTAAATCTTGTTAATTGATAAAGATTGATGTAAAAGTCTAAAATACATAGCTAAAAAGTTAAAATATTTGGTTTATAATATATAAAACTAAATAGTTTAATTTGTAACTACGTAAAATTATAGGTCTAACAAAAGCTCTTTGGTGAAACCTATTCCTTTGAAATTTCAAAGGGACCTTTTATTTTTTTTATCATTTTGGATGAGGAAAATAAAATTCAATCTAACCATCTTACTTAACACTACTTATTTACTTAATAATTTAAATATTATATAAAAAAACTTGGGTATGACCTAAATTAGAATTATTTAAAAGTTAATATCCACCATTCAAAAATATCATTTTTTATGAGACTACATAGATATAATCATACATTTATACCTTTGAAAGCCTTTATCTTACATTAATTCTTAATTTTATAAAGTTTTATAACATTTGCATAGGTTGATATAAGTAATTTTAATATTATATACATAATCTTTACATGTTATAACCCATATAGATCTCTGATTAAAATGCTATCATATACTTTAACTAAAATGATAATACTAAGATGATGGTTATAATGAATTGTGTCTAATTAATTTTTATTGACTTAGAAAATTAAAAATTGCTTTAAAATTTTAAAGGAATGTTTCCTTTAAATCATTTCTCAGATATTCTGCTTATAGTCATAAGATGAGGAAATAGAAGATGCATGCACTTAAAACATTTATATGTTGATGCAGCATGAAGATAGGAAGTTTCGTGTTCAAATTCAAATTCTATTTAGTTTCCGTACCTTTTCCATATGTCTAGGATTGGATTTAGATTCCCATTCAAATTAGTAATCCATATGTGATTTAGATTCCCATTCAAATTACTAATCGTATGTTTTATTCTTCTTTTATAAATAGTTAGCTGGGGTTGTCATTCGGAATTGATTGAAGTAATAAAATTTCAGAGAAGTTCTTCTCCTTTATTTTCTTGTTTTCGGGTCTTCTGGATCAACGAAACACAAGAACTTGTTTCCGGCATTCCGTGTGAATCAACGGAATCAAGAAACAAAAATAAATAAATAAATAAAAATGTTTGCTGCTTCCGCTATGCCAGTTTGGTATCAGATTCCCATTCAGATTACTAATCGTATGTTTTTTTTTCTTCTTCTATAAATAGTTAGCTTAGGTTGTCAGTTGGGATTGATTGAAGTAATAAAATTTTAGAGAATTTCTTCTCCTTTATTTTCTTGTTTTCGGCATTCTTCTGAATCAACGAAACACGAGAACTTGTTTCCGGCATTCCGTGTGAATCAACTGAATCAAGAAACAAAAAAAAAAAAAAAAAAAAAATTGTTTGCTACTTCCGCTACGCCAGTTTGGCAACAGAGCCTTGCTACGGTCCTTCGTCATGCCACCCCGACTTCGCCAACAACCCGCCAACGATTGGGCTGAACTCCGTCAAGCACTCACTGAATTTCAGCAAAACATAAACCAATCCATGCAGCAAGCAATTTTTGCCGCCCTTCAAGCCAACACTCAGCCACCCATTCCACCTTTTGTGCCCCCTTCGGTTCACGTCGATCCCAAAGACAAAGAAGAAGAAAAAGAAGATGATGATGATGAGGTCGGAGAAAACCCTTTTGCTCCGCTACAAGTTGCACCTCAACGCCATCATGCTAACCTCACCACACCTCGTCAGGCTCCCTACCGTGAAAACGACCATCGATGGGAGTTGGGTTTCAAACTTGATATTCCCGAATTCCATGGATGTCTCCAACCAAAAGAATTTTTGGATTGGATTGGAGTTGTAAAAGAAAGTCTAAATTTCAAGGAAGTTCCCGACAACAAGAGAGTGTCACTTGTTGCTACCCACCTTCAAGGCCGTGCAGCTGCGTGGTGGCAGAACTCAAGGTTTCTCGCTCCTCACCTGCAAAAGAGAAAATTGCCTCATGGAAAAAAATGAAGAAACATATGAAGTGCACTTTCCTTCCCATGTGTCAACGCCTCCAAAATTTACAAAAAGGCAATCGGACAGTGGATGAATACGATACCGAGTTCTTCCTTTTGCTTACAAGGAATGAGATCAACGAAACTGATGACCATCGGTTTACCGCTGCATCGGAGGACTTCACCCACAGTTTCAGAATATATTGAATCTCTTTGATCCAGGTGCTACACTTCCCAATAAACCATACTATCGGATGATCCAATTGAGCATGAAGAACTTCGTCGGCAACTTGAAGAGTTGGTTTCCAAAGGCTATTTACGGGAGAGTCTTAGTCCTTTTGCCGTCTCTCTGCTCTTTTAATTCCGAAGAAAGATGGATCGGCGCATGCGTGTGGATAGTCGTGCTATTAATAAAATAACTGTGAGATACCGCTTTCCGATTCCTAGCCTCGATGACCTCCTTGATCAGATAAGTGGGGCCTCTATTTTCACCAAGCTAGACCCGGTGATGAATGGAAGACGAAGTTTAAGACATGCGAGGGTTTATTTGAATGTCACCTTTATGAGAGTTATGAACCAAGCCCTTCGCCCATTTATCAGTAAATTCACAATTGTATATTTTGATGATATTTTTATTTTCAGTGCTACCATGAAAGATCATCTCTAGCATCTTTGAGAAGTTCTCTCAATAATGTGACGGGACAAATTTTACGCTGCTTAAAAGAAGTGTGAATTCAGATCTGACCAAGTTCTTTTTCTTGGATATATTGTTTCAAAGGAAGGTTTGGTAGTAGATCAAAATAAAGTGGAATCTATTCGGTCGTGGTCAACTCCACGCACCGTCACCGAGGAGTTTTCATGGGTTAGATTCTTTCTACTGCTGGCTCATTCCCCACTTTAGTGGCATTGTAGCCCCAATTACAGATTGTATTTCGAATGAAAATTTTGCTTGGATTCCTGAGGCCGCCAAGGCTTTTGACCAAATTAAACACAAGTTGACCATCGCCCTTATTTTGGTTTTACCGGGCTTTCCTCTTAGTTTGAGCTGTATTGTGACACCTCCAAGGTTGCTATAGGCACCATTCTTAGTCAACAAGGATGCCCTGTTGCCTGCTACAATGAGAAGCTCTTCGAATCACGAGCTTGTTATAGTACTTATGATGTGGAATTTTATGCCATTGTTCCAGCTATTAAACATTGGTATCATTATCTTTTCCACAAAGAATTTGTTCTTTACACCGACCATGATGCTCTGAAACATCTTGGGAGTCAAGATAAGGTTTCGGCTCGACATGCTTCATGGATAGCTTATCTTAAAAAATTCACTTTTGTTATCAAGCACCAATCGGGTGTCCTCAACCGTGTAACCAATGCCTCAAGTCACCGCCATTCGTTGCTTGTCACACTTCATGTAATATTATCTGGTTTCTCCACTTTCCCTAACTTGTATCCCACTGATCTTTTCTTCTCTCGAATTCTAGAAGTTGTTTGTGGTGGTAAGCGCTCCGAGTATGTGTTGCATGATGAGTTCCTCTTCTTAGGCAGCCATCTTTGTGTGCTGGATTATAGCTTACGATTGCAAATCATAAAAGAACTCTATAGAGAGGGTCATGTTGGTCAAGATAGAACGCTTCATTTGGTCTTTACATCTTATTTTTGGCCTATGCTTCACCACGATGTGGAGTGCTATGTGGAGCGTTGTCAAGTTTATCAAACCTCCAAGGGTCATGCTTTCAATGTTAGCCTTGACATGCCTTTGCTTATTCGAATGAATCCTTGGACTGATATGACCATGACTTTGTTTTTGGCCTTCCTCGCACACAAAGTTGTAATGATTTTATTTTTGTGGTGATTGATCACTTTTCTAAAATGACTCATTTTATTCCTTATAAGAGAACTACTGATGCAGTTAAAGTGAAACAATTATTATTCAAGTGTACGCCTTCATGGTCTCCCTACCTCATTTATTATTCAAGTGCACCGCCTTCATGGTCTCCCTACCTCCATTGTCTTCCATCACGATTCTTGCTTCTTGAGTCACTTTTGTAGATCCCTTTGGAAATTGGTAAATACCATCCTAAATATGAGCTTAGCTTACCATCCGCAAACCAATGGACAAACTAAGATCACCAATCGTGCTTTAGGAGATTTACTTCGAAGCTTTGTTGGAGATCATATTAAGTCGTGGGATACTAATCCCTGCCAAGCAAAATTTGCTCATAATCATGCCAAGAACTGAAGAACTGGCTACAACCTCTCAAGTGGTCTATGGATGTGTTCCTTGCTGCCCCATTAACCTTGCCTTGCTTCCTGACTGTACTCGTATTCATGGAAAGATTGTTGATTTCATTATAGAACTTCAACATATTCACCCGTTGACTTATGACCATTTAGTAGCCTCTACTACAAAGTATAAAGCTACCGCCGACCGATGTCGTCGAGTGGTGGAATTTAACATTGATGATCTTGTTTGGGTTGTTTTGACTAAAGACCGCTTTCCTCTTCACGAGTACAACAAATTAAAAGCCTGGAAGATTGGACCGCTGGAAGTGATTGAGAAGGTCAACCCCAATGCCTATCGTTTGCGCCTTCCATCCAACGTCAGTACTTCAATGTCAAGCATTTGGTTCCGTTTGTTGGAGATGCAGATTCGAAGTCGAATCTTTTCCCTGCTGGTGGGACTGATGCAGTGTGAAGATAGGAAGTTTCCTGTTCAAATTCAAATTCTATTTAGTTTCCGTATCTTTTTTGTATGTCTAGGATTGGATTTAGATTCCCATTCAAACTAGTAATCCGTATGTGATTTAGATTCCCATTCAAATTACTAATCGTATGGTTTTTTCTTCTTCTATAAATGGTTAGCTTAGATTGTCATTTGGGACTGATTGAAGAAATAAATTTCAGAGAAGTTCTTCTCCTTTATTTTCTTATTTTCGACATTCTTTTGAATCAATGAAACATAAGAACTTGTTTCCAGCATTCTCTGTGAATCAACAGAATCAAGAAACAAAATAAAAACAAAAAAAATTGTTCGCTGCTTCCGCTACGCCAAATGCAATGAAAAAGAAAACTTAAGATTTGATGTCAGGCTTTCAACTGTAATTAAGATTCACACTTTCGCTTTGATACCCAATTAATATAAAATAAGATATTTTAATATAGAATTAGATAAAAAAAACTTTAAAAGAAAAAGATAGACATCCTCAATAGAAAAAAAAGAGAATAAATTACTAATTAGGTTAAAATAGAAGAAATAAAAAATATAAAAAAGAAAGAGAAAAAGAAAAGGAGAGAAAGAAGGAAGTTTCTTTAATATAAGTAATCAAATTAAACTAAAGTATCTCAAATCTATTACATGGTATTTTATTTGTAAAAAATAATATACAAAAAAAAAATCTTCATTTAATAGTGAGTAATTAAATTCTAAATCGATTAATAAAATAAATATCTAAATTAGACATCAAGATAATCCATATTTTAATCCCTTATACCTGCATTGACTCCCAGGTTAACCCTAAATAAATTGTCTTTAAAAAATACGCAAAAATGAATAAACCCTGACACGTACACATCATACTCATTCTTAAGGAGGGAAAATCCTTTTAATAATTTTACATGGAGTTTTTGCAGCGATCAGAGAAACAAGCCGCACGTGTCAACCTGTGTCCACGGAAAGCATTCGGTTGCTGGCATGAAGTGGCAATGAAATAAAATAGAGAGAGGGGGGGCGGTGGTTTTGTTCATACGTGCATCCGCAAAGAATATAAATATATAATAATCCAATTTGGTTAGACGGTCCATCCACCTTCAAATTAAAAAAGCAAAATATTACTTTGATCTTTCAAGGACCCAAGAGTTACGTGAATGCTCGGTCACCCTTTTTTTTCCGCTTTCCTTTACGTGTCATGCTATGGATAAGATGCTTTTAGGTAGACTTTTTAAAACTTATTTTATTTTAAACAACATTTACATATATCTAATAATACTAGATATTACTGTTTTATGTTATAACTTAAATTTTTAATCATTTATCTTTCTTATAAAAAGTTCGTTTTACCTTTAAGAAGTAATTTAATTGAACCATTTCATTGAAAATTTTATGACAACTCCTTATTCTGAGCGCACATGAATTATTTGATGAAATCCAACTTATTATCATACCTAGCATTATTTACTTACCTAGAAATGTAAAGATCATCCTAATAAAAAACTTAGCAAAGTTGTAAATTAAAATCGTCTAAGAATATGTGACCTTCAAAATTCTCTCTTACTTGTGGTATGGATAATTTTTTCATTAGATAATATAATTAATAATATTTATAAAATTTACTTTCAATATTTTACTAATTATATTTTTAATGAAATAAATCTAGTATAAGATATATTGATATAGATATTGAAAAAATATGATACTAGCATAATCATGTGGTCATATTTTCAAAATATATTTTTTAATATTTTTTCTTTATTAGCTGAATATTTGTGTAATACATAATGGTATCTGTGCTAGGGGTGCAACTGTGGTTGATACGGTCTTGGTCAAACCTTCCTTAACCTTATTTTTAAAAGTTTTACCGTATATACTCACAAACTAATCACTCCTCCTTTGCAGGAATGGGATTGCCTGGATAAAGCATAGATACAGCAGGTCACACACATTTTATCCCAAGGAAAATAACTTAACAAAAAGAAATCCAAATCTCCCTTGAAATTATTTTATAAAAACAGACAACTTATATCAATATATATATATATATTAGATAAAGTGGGTCACACACATTTTATCCTAAGCAAAATAACTAAAAAATGCAAATCCCCCTGAAATTATTTTATAAAAACAAACGACTTATATCATGCTATATACATTGGATAAAATAGGTCACGCACATTTGAGTTTATCCCAAGGAAAATAACTTAAAAAAAAATTCAAATCCCCCTTGAAATTATTTTATAAAAACAGGCGACTTATATCATGTTATATATATTGTTTAAATGCTTAAATATATATTGTTTGACTAGAAAAATGAATGATGAAGTTTTTACATCGATAATAGGCATCCATATCATGATTTTTAATAATAAATGTTTAAGTTATACAGTTTTTTGTTACCCATCTTAATGTTCGATTTAAATATTAACTTTTATCTTAAAGGGCCAGATCAAATGTAAATAAGCACTTGGTGCGGTGGGATCAGCAGAAAATGATGTGCTGGACCCACTTTGAGTTGACAAAGGGTTATTGACTATCGGCCTCCACCATTAATTGGATGCTTAAAAGATGGCCTACACGCCATTATTTAGAGCTAACAAGTAAAATTAGCGTGTGCGACACGCAGGGATTGGAGCAAGTAATATGCAGGCGTTAATTCCTAGTTCTCACGTTACAGAAGAGCAAGAAGGGATCGATGCCAATGACAATGCTAATCCTTTTATACAAATTTAAACATTAAATAAAAGGCAACTAAAAGAAATAAATAAGGGTTATGATTTAATTAGATTGACCCTCCAAGAATCTCTGTAAGTTTGCTTTATTTTGGCCTTTGATAATATTTTTTTTAGTTGGTCATTTAAAAATCATCTCAATGTAAGACAGATGTGAGTCAAGAGCAAATATGAATCTGTCAAAAAAATTCTTTTTTTTCGTATAGGACTAGAAAAATCTGTGGTCAAACATCTATGCCTTTAATAGTGTTTCTTTGTGAGGAAAAATAATTGTGTTAAGCATTGTAATATTCTAATATCTGTGTAAATCAATTTATGTAAGTTTTTATTTGAGATGTAATTTTATATATTTTTAAATAAAATAGCCTACATAGGCCTCTAATTCCAATGATATAATGCAATTTAAACAATTAGATTGTGCTAAATATGAGTCTGCTAAGATTTTGTTAGATATATTATAATCGGCTCAAAACAAGGCGATATTACTAAGATTTTATTAAGTTTGGCCTTACCAAATTGCAGCCCACATGATCCACTGAGACGGAAAACAAAACTTGAGGAGTTGCTAGCAATTTGCCTAGAGAGACATGCTTTAAGCTTCCCAAGTTGACCTGTAAATTGCTTTTTCGTGCGTTTGGGAGAGACATTTTTTCGCCCAAATACTCGGCCCTAGTAACCTGATGAAAGAATGGTAGACCAGGTCCGAAGACCTAATGACCTGTCCAGGCACTAGCTATTAACCTTATTATCCATTTAAAGGGTTGAAAATCCCATTAACGTTATCTTTAATTCAGTTCTTATCATTATCTCATAAAATAGGTATTTATCCACAAAAATAAATTAAGCACCTTCTTAGAGCTAAAAAGAAACGGAAAGAAATAAAAAACAGAAGGAAAAAGAGAGTTTTCTGTATAAATGTTGTAACAAAGCCTTGTCTTTAACAATCCCATAGAATCTTGTTTGCTCCAAAAGCCTTCCCTATTTCCATTTTTCATTCTTTCTGCTTTCTTTTTTGAGAAATAGAACCAACACCATCAGCTGGTTGCAAGACAGCTTAGATCTCTCACATATGTGTGCCTTGTCGTAAGTAGACTGCACTTCCTATCATAAGCCCTCATCTTTAACATCCACAAGCCTCTCTTATCCTGAAGTTGGATTATCCCCTCCACCCCTCATGTTCTGGTAGTCTTGACCCAAATCCAGTAGAAACCCCAAATCATCTCCTCCTTTCTCATTCAATCCCATCATGGAGACTGTTTCATCCACTCCATGATCAGGAAACCCAAGGAAGTTGACAGGCAAGACACTTGAGTTTTGCAGAGTGCTTGGATAGTCACTGTCTTCTTGGTGTGAGCCTCTGATGAATGGTTGGATTCGGTCCTGATCATAGCTGTGCCGCATGCTGTGGTCAATGAATGGAGGAGATAGCTCCAAGAATGGAGAAGAAAGCCCTGCGTTGTCTTGCTCATCTGCAAGGCTGAATTTGGACGACTGTCCTCTGCTTTTGTTATAAACTCTACACAACACCCATTCTTCCTGTACACCCAAAATAAACCAAGTTGCACATATTGCTCTCTTTAGGACAACAACGTCTAAAAATATAAGTACAATGATCACTTCATACTTCTCTCACTAGGAATAATATAAAATCATTAATTAAATTTAATGAAAAATAATGAAACCTTCATGCAAACTACACCAGTTTAATATAAGAGCGCTTCATCACATTTTCTGTGCAAAAAACTTTTTGAAATCTTATTCTACTGAAATTAGTATTCTAAATTTCAAATTAGTATATGAATCAGACAAATGAGTTAAATTCTTGGTATGGCTCATTTTAGACCACTGATATTATCTGATGCTATTGGAACTCATCCGATCAGAAAAATGGCCCACATCTCAAAATCCTAGTAATTAATTAGGCCCTGCTCCAACCCATTAATAATATTCCTGGTCCAGTCTCCCAAGTGAGCCAACCATTCTCGTGTGCCAGCTGCAGCCATAATTATTTCACGGATCCTTAAGGGAATTTTTGCAAAATGGACTTATTTTTTTAAAAAATACTCAGTTATATATGAATTTTGTAATTTAGCTCATTGAACTTTTGAAACTGTGGAACTTAAACCTGACGCAGCGTCAGGTATCGTTCGAGACATGATGAAACTCCTATTTTAATATTTCACAATGAACTAAATGCCTATAGTAACCTCAGCGAAGATTAAGATGGGTGTTTCATCATGTTTCGAATGATATCAGACGCCTTGTGAGGGTTAAGTAGCACAGTTTTAAAACATAGGTGAGCTAAATTGCAAAATCGATATATAACTGGGTTTTTCGCAAATAAGAAACTTAAGATTTTGGTAAAACTCCCCATCATTTGTTCATGGTTTTGAGATTTAAGAGAAGGTTATAGCAAGAAATCAATGCCAATTTGCTTGAGCAAGCCACCTTCCAGCTAGATATTGAATGAGTTTGAATGAGAATAGAGTACAGAAATGCAAGCAGTGGTGATCAGATACCTTGGGTGCTGTGGGTGGGTTCTCCAGCCGGAATTCATGCATGACCCAGCTCGTCTTTTTGCCCTTTGGAGCTCTTTCAAGGTAGAAAACCAGAGTCTTTCTCATGCCCGCAAGCTCCTGGGTAGTTGGGTTTATCACTGCCCGATCTTTTCCAGTGGCTTTCCAGTACCCAGATGAGGTTGCTCGATTCGCACGCACGCCCGTTGCATATTTCCTGTTCCGAAAGCTGAAGAAATACCACTCATTCTCGCTAAGTTTAGCTGCATCTGAATCCATGCATGCAAATGTGGGAAAAATAAGTCATTATTAATATCTCGGTCGTCAATATTCAATCAAAATGATGGGAGTAAACGTAACTTCACTTAATTGGGAGGTTAAAAACACAGAGAAGAAATATATAAATAAAATTACTGAATCTCAGACTACCTTGTGAAGCTATTTTAGCATGCATATGCAATACATGTGATCCAACATCCAGAAAGAGGAAGCCGCGTCTGTATAGGTGAAAAATGACATCATTTTTATAGTTTTGTCTATAAAAAATAAGATTGCAGAAGATAATTAAATATCTTATCAAATAAAAAAAAGGGAAGAATTTGCAGCGAATCCATACATGAAGTAAGAGACATTTAGGGCGAACTGGCGAAGCTAGCTGAGAATCAACTCAGTTTGACTAATAAGGTGGCATATATATAGCGCTAGGATAAAACCAAAAAAAAAAAAAAAAAAAAAGCAAAGAACTGTTAGGCTGTCCACGTCTTCAGCATGCAATGCATGCGCATTATAGAAAGACGTACTTATATTGGTAGATCCATGTCTCCCTGCCCATTACCTACGCTAGTTGGATGAGATGCATCTTGTGAAGTCTAATAGAAGTTTTCTCAAGATGTTGTTTGGAGAGTATTGGCAAAGAATGAAAATGACACATGCTGTAATATGGTGTACCTATGATGTGAATAAAATTAAAATAAATAAAATAAAATAATTCAAAAGATGAATCATAATAAAAAAACAAGATTATTATGGTAAGAAAATACCAAATGAACCTGTTCTTTGAAATATGCATGCTTAGTTTACTTGCCATACGTTCACAATAAATAGCATTGGATACATCACAAAATTACACCTCATGCAGTTCTATTTTTGAGAAATAAGCCCAAGGTCGTTAGATGAATATCATTTGAAAATATTTTATTATAATATATTTTTATCGTACAATAAAATCCATGAAAGGAAAGTCCATGCAGATCACAATATTAAAAAATGAGTCAAAGGAAGGTCTAAAAGAACCACTCTATCCAAATTATTAGATAAAATATAATCCGACCAACATACTTAAAATTATCAATTTAGTTAAAGTATATAAAATTATTTTAATCAAAGACTTATGTGGGCTAAATTATTTAAAAATATATAAAGTTATGTATAAAATATGGAAATTACTTACATTAATATAATACTTATGTTATAATGTTACAAAACTTTGAAGAATTATAAACTTACATGAAGGCTTAAGGAGTATGGATGCATAATTCCATTCTCGTGGATCCTATAAAAAGTTACAATTTGAATGATAAATATTAACTCTCAAATGATACTAATTTTGGGCATCTAAATATTTTTTAGACAATATTTGGATTCTTAATAAACAGTGGTGTTAAATAAGACGAAAATATTGAATTTCATTTAATTATTCAAATGACTAAAAATGAAAAAGGTTCTTTTGAAATTGTTCCTTTTAACTATTTTCCTTGGAAAATTATGCATTACAATAGACATACGTGTTTAATACCGGAGACACTTCCAAGTGATACTGAATCTCAATAATCAATCGGATAATAAATTCAACATATAAGATAAAAGTCTGGGTGGATTTCCCTCTCATTAAAATCTTAAATAATTAGGGATTGTTAGAAGGAATGAAATGGAAAATATAGGAATAATGTCAGTTATAAAGTAAAAAAATTAAAATAGATAGGTAAATAGTAGTTAAAAATATAAGTAATATCTAAAAAAGTGGGGTTTACATGAGAAGTACATGTCATGTCAACGTTGGAAATTATAATTCTCCACGGAATGGTAATCTTTCCATTCCACCGAACGGCCTCCTTAGAAAATTGGAACTGCTGGTAATTGTACATTTCCAGATAATGAACCCTCCACGCCATGTCCACATGTGTATTCATAAATAATTAGTTTAATACATGCAGATTGATAGTTATTTCTTGGACTTAACCAAAAACATGTCATAAACTACTATAAGTGTGTATCTTTCAATAATACTGAAACATATATGGTCAGATAAGCATGTCCCAAGTTTTTTTTTTTTTTTTTTTTTTTAAATATGCTTGGAATATCCACCGTATCCCTCCGCACATTATAGATCTCCCCACCATAACATTCCCCTGCTAAAAGGTCCATCGACTAGATATAAAATAAATCCATAAAATATCGACAGAATGCCTACACACGTTATACATCTTCTCACTATCTTGAGAAACAGAGGAAAGACATGGTTTGGCCGTGCGTACTGAGGGTGGGTAGAATCCTAGTGTTTGGCCAAAATTGGAAGTACTTACATTTGGAATGTACAAGTACTTACATTTGGAATGTACAATCTAACTTCACCTTCATTATCTCTTTTGAAAGCTAAAATCTCCCTTGGCTTTCCATCGACCACGGTCCCTTAATATTTATTTTTGATATTAACGTATCAAAATTTATTTTCTCAAAAATTTTCTAAGGAACCTTTTAGTTTTGAATTTCAGTGAATAATAAGGTTAAACTCAATCTGTTCGATATATTTAAAAACGCCTTTTTAATCAACAACACAAATTTCATTTTGATAGAAGTTTTGATTACTGGAAAAATTAAAGTTCTTTGAGAATAAATTTACACTCTTTAAATACTTAATCTTAAATGGCTTTAACTTTGTTGACCACGAAAGATTCTATAAAAAATGTTTCTAGTTAAAAAGACATTTTTAAACATGTTGGCCAAATTGAATTTCACCTTAATTATCACCCCCTAGAATCCAAAACTAAATAGTTCCTTGAAAACTTCTATAGAACCAATTCTATTACATCATTTTCATTTTTTATAAGTATATTTATTAAACTTAATTGATGGATTAAAGAGGTCAAATGCCTAAATATGAGACATATCAATTTGAATTATCAACTTAAATTTAACCTAGGTTCAACCCAAATTTTAGAAGTTTGGATTAAGGTTCCAAATGAGGTTGAATTGAAATTTCTATAAATATGTTAGGGTTAGGTTCACGTTGACCCAATATAACACAAACCACTTTGCAAGGAAAATTTTATGTGAGTCTATTGCCACTTTCTTAGCTACTATAGTTAACTTAGTTTGAAAATGTAACCTAATTTAAAATTCGAATTGGGTTGGATTAGTGTAGTTGCAACTTGATTAAATTGATTTGACTTATTGTAATAACCTATATAGAATAATAATAATATAATAATAATATAATAACTGTAACAGCAAATGTTGTGTGAAACCATGGCAACATTGTTTTCAATGCTTTTTAATTGGGTATGGGACAGTTGGGAGATGCGGCATTCTTGCCTTTAATGGGATGGACGTATATCTCCTCAAAACAGTTGAAATAGAAGAAATTTTCTCCTATAAGTATATGTATTAGCGTAAGGGAGGGAGAGAAGAGAAAGGTAGCCAGAGAGAGAGAGAAAGAGAGGAAGAGAAGGAGTGGATTCCAATTTATGTATTTATTTTTGTCGATTTTCAACCAAGTAGATAAATGTATTTACATTTTACATGTTATAATCATGTTGGATCAGATCACTAATTAGATAATTATAAAGTATGATTTAGTTGAGATGTACACAAAAAATCATGTTGTGATGGATTAAAATATATGCTATAATATTCATTTTATATAATTTGCAAATGAATTTTTATGCATGTTATTTGAATAATCTGATTCGTTAAATATGTTTGGATTATGTATATTTAGCTACCTTATGAATTTGGTAGAAATACGATGTAAAATGACTATTAAAATGATGAAATATTCCTGATCGCTTAAAATAAAAAATTTATTAAATTTTTGTATATATTTAAAAGTTTTAAATATTACATATAGGTCTTGAAATGAAGCTCTCATTGTGTAAAATATATCGTATGACTTAGATTCATGAAATAATGCATATGCATAAAGATATTCACAAAAAACAATCCAAAAATTTTGAAAGGGATGAAACATTCTTGTGAATAGTAAAGTGAACGTATATGTAAAAATTTGGTTTTGCTACGATTATTATTTTTAAGATCTGAACCATTAGACGTATTCTAAATAATGATATTATCTTATGAAAAAAATTTATGGTTGAAATAAATTCATTTGATTGACTAAATTTAATGAATTGTGAAAAATAGAAAATTTATTAAATTTGAAATTTTTAGACCATAGATTGCATATGGGCCATTGGATAATTAGTGTATATCATTGTCATTTTAAGAATTAAATTCCAGTATTTAAAAATTTAAAAAACTCTTAAAAAATTAATTTTTTAAATAAACTCAATTTTTACAAATTTTGTGATGAAAATATGTTATTTTTGCTACTAAAGATGCTTGAGAAATTTTCTAGGCCAACCCAAGGCTTCAACCCAATGCCAGGTAGGCCAGTTAGAGCCCAGCTTTAGCACAGGCCAGAGCCTAGCACAACTGAGCCTAGGTAGAAGCCTAAACCCAAGCCCAGGCAGTCTGGTGTGGGTATGGGTGACCATAAATATTTTTGATGGATTTAGATTATTTGATCTTCGATTTGAACGATTAAGTAGTAGATTTTAAGATTTTTAAACATTTTAGATCCAATAAAATAGTCAAATTATCCAAAATATAACCAGATCATTTAAAAATGAATGGTCAAATTTATTTTATTGAATTATGGACCCCTCAATCTCTAATTTAGACTATTAGATAGTTGACCTTGAGGATTTTGAATATTCTGGATTAAATGGAATGGTCAAATTATTTAAAATATGGCTAGATCATGTAAAGATGAATGGATAGATTAGTCTTGTTGATTTATGGACCCTAGGATGTGTGATTTGCATAAGCAGATAATGGATCTTAATATTTTTGGGCATTTTGAATCTAATGGAAGGATCAGATTATCTAAATGATGGTCAGATCATTGAGGTCTAAGTGGATAAGGGATGTGATTCCTTAGATGTGATGGTGTGGTCCTCTAGACTGGATGGTATATGATCTGAAATATTGATGTTGGCTAAATAATTATAGTCTAAGTGGATAAGGGATGTGATTCCCTAGATGTGATGGTGTCGTCTTCTAGACTGGGTGGTATATATCTGAGGTATTGATGTTAGCCAGATCGTTATGGTTTAAGTCAACAAGGGATGTGATTCCATAGATATGATGGTGTGGTCCTTTAGACCAGTTGGTATATAATCCAAGGCGCTAATCTGACAAGATGATGGTCGGATAGAAAGGAGAGACAGAATAAATCTCCCAGACTAGTGTAGTAATATGTCAAACTAGACAGTTTATAATGTTTGATGTGATTTAACTAGTATTTTTACCATATGTGCTAGTTACATATACATTACTTACTAAATTGTTGTGACTCACCCCAATATTTTTTATAGGGGGTGCCACTCTTGGAGGACATTAGTCTTGGCATGAAGATGGGTGTGGCAAAAATTTTCTATGGAGTGATTTAAAAAAAATAAATGTTGTATTTTTGTTTTTATATTGAAGGATTGTACTTGATTATATTGTGGACTGAATTGTAATATTTTTCTGAATTATGAGTTATTGTGGTTGTGTTTGTGATTATGCTTCATCTCTAGTGCGATCGATCTTGGGGATTCACCCTTAGAATTAGGCATGACATTTGTTTGTGTAGTTCTTAGGACCAGAGCATGATAGTTAGTATCAGAGCAAATCATACTTAAATTAAAGATGAATATAATGTATGAAAGGACTTAAAATTCAAATAGAATAGATTAGGCTAGGTAGAGGTGCCTTGAATAGATGCTTGCATTTAAGGATTCTTTATGATAAAAAGAAAGATTTTAATTTTGATAAAGATTAAATGATAAATAAATCTTATTCATAATACATGTTACAATGTTTATTATATTCTTTTTGCAACATGGACCCTATGGAGAATGCTCAAGAGGAAGGTTCCATGATGAACCAACTAGAGTAATTTGGAGCATGAACCAGTCGAGGTTATTCTCCTAGCGGGAGTTGAGGTCAACCGAGAGTAAACAAAGAAGCAAAGCCAATCATGATAACCTTAATAGAAAGAGTAAATACATAGTGAGTTGAGTTGACACTGCTCAAACATGAGATAATGGGTCAGTTCTAGTAGTTTAATATAAGGATAGGTGCAAAACAACCTTAGACTATCACGGCTATGCCCCTAGCTCCAGTGACTTAGCAAGATGGACAAATACATAGTATCCAGGCTGAGGGATAGGGAAGGGGAGCACCACGAGATGCAGATCAAGGGTAGAGGGTTGGACTATCAGAGTAGAAAGAGAATTGGGTAGGATGTCATCATGGACAGCGGTCGAAGCAAGCTTTGGTTGATGTACAAGAAAGAATGACAGAAAGTTAGTCAGACCAAACTGTGGACTCTCAGTCAATGAAAAAGGAGAAGCGCTACAAGTTGGCTTCAAAAAGACCAATGCTCAAATGACTCGGCCTTTTTCCTTTTAAACGCTCCAACCTTCGCTGGAAAAAATAGACTAGTAGTTGAAAACTGGCTTGACACTATGAGCAAGATGTTTGATTTCCTAAACTGCTCAGAAGCATAGAGAGTCTGTCTTGCATGCTTTCAGCTAATAGATGATGCCCATTGATGGTGGGAGCAATGGAAGTAAGTACTAGATAGTAAAAATATTGAAATCACTTAGAATATCTTCAAGAAAAATATCTCGGAGAAATATTTTCCTTCAAGTCTCCAGGCTAAAAAAGCCCAAGAATTTATTGAGCCAAGATAGAGGTCAATGTTCATGGCCCAATATAAGATGCAGTTTTTTGCATTACTTTAGTTTATCCTAGAAATTACTGTATATGAGGAAAGTAAAAGCGACAAAGGTAGGGTCTAGCAACAGGTATGAAGGCCAAAGTTAAGCTTTTTCAAATGTCAAATGTATGGATAGATGATAGACTATGCTATGCTTGCCGAGAAGGAGTGGAAAGAGACAATGGATATTCTTGGAAAACATAAGGATTCCCTAGATAGAGGGAAACCATTGGCTAAGAGGAAGGAGGTACAATATATTGGATCAAGATCTAAATCTATGGGATCCAAGTCTAGAAAGGGAAGTAATTCTTGTAAGTGGTGTAACAAATGTAAAAAATTTACTTTGGGCAGTGTAGGAGTGCATGTTTCAAATGCGACCAGATGGAGCATCTTGCTAAGGAGTGTACAGTTGGGGTGATCTACTTTCATTATGGGGGATCTAGTCATTAATTCAGGGAATGTCAATACCATTCGACCAATGGGTAGCAGCAGCATTTATGACAACATCAATTGTCTAAGGAGATAGGTAGAGTAGCAATACTATAATAGTATGGTGGTTAATAAATTATTCAGGTCTTTGTTCCAACACTAGAGTAGTCTCGGGCTCCAGCAGGTGCAGTGACAAATATCATCCAACTTTTTGGGTATTGTTGTTATTCTTTGTTTGATACTACAGCAGATAGATCATCTATAACATCTGATTTTGTTCAAGAGGATGCCTTACATTCTCAAAAGATGGTTGGGGATTTATTGATTGTATCACCTATGGGTGATACTTAGGTTACAAATCATATTTTTTTATCTTATCCTATTAATATAAAAGAGATAGTGATGCTAGCTAATCTAGTAGTTATGCTCATGAAAAATTTAAATGTTATTTTGGGCATAAACTAGATGAGCATATAGGTGGTCAGTATAGACTATTAAGAGAGGAAGATTAGGATCAGTTTAGCGGATTAGGTTGAATTTGTTTTTGAAAAAAATAAAAAAAGGTGTCTCACTTAATGTTAGCTCTTCATATAGTGAAGATGTTGAGACAAGGATAATAAGATTTTCTAGTGATAGCTATATCAGTTAATAAGAAGGAGCAGAAGGTTTAAGATATTCCTGTGGTGTACAAATTTCTAAATGTCTTCCCAAATGAGTTGCCTGGATTACCTCCTGATAGAGAGATTGAATTTATTATTAACTTAGTCCCTAGGACAAATCCAATCTCCAAGGCATCATATGGCATAGTTTTAGTGGAATTGAGGGAATTGAAAGAGCAGTTGCAGGAATTACTTGACTTAGGGTTTATCTACCCTAGTGTGTCATCTTAGGTAGCATTAATTCTTTTTGTCAAAAATAAAGATGATAGTCTTAGATTATGCATAGACTACAGAGAACTGAATAAGATGACTGTCAAGAATAAATACCTCTACTACACATCGATAATTTGTTCGACAAATTGCAAGGTTTGACTATCTTTTCTAAAATTGACCTTCGATCTAGATATCATCAGCTAAAAATCAGAAAAGAAGACATACCAAAAACTACTTTTTGTACTTGGTATGGTCATTATGAATTCCTAATGATGTCTTTCGGGCTAACAAATGCTCCAGCAACTTTCATGAATTTAATGAACTAGGTATTCCATCATTTCTTAGACAAATACATGGTCGTATTGATTGATAATATTTTAGTATATTCCAAGAGTAGAAAGAAGCATGCAGAACATTTGAGACATATGCTTCATGTTTTGAGAAAGGAAAAGTTGTCTGCTAAGAGCATCTCTTTTCTTGGACACATAATTAGCGGTGAAGGAATTTCTATAGACTCACAGAAGATCAAGGTAGTGGTGAACTAGGAAAGACCTACTATTGTGACTGAAGCCCGTAATTTCCTTGGTATGGCAGGTTATTATAGATGGTTCATGAAAAATTTCTCCTCTATCGTGATGCCCTTGATAGGATTGACACATAAAAATACAAAGTTTGTGTGAACAGATGAATGTGAGAGAAGTTTCTAAGAATTGAAGAACCAGTTGACCACAACTTCGGTGTTGGCTTTACTAGATAGCAGAGGTAATTTTCTAGTGTATAGTGATACCTTCAGGAAAGAACTTGGGTGTGTTCTTATACAATATAGTAGGGTGATAGCATATGCTTCATTTCAATTTAAGCCATATGAGAAGAATTATTTTACACATGACTTAGAACTTGCGACAGTTGTGTTTGCCTTAAAAATTTGGTGACATTACTTGTATGGCAAAAAAAATTAAGATTTTCACAGATCACAAAAGTCTTAAGTATATTTTCTCTTTAAAAGAGCTGAATCTTAGGCAGAGGAGATGGTTGGAGTTATTAAAGGATTACGATATCACCATTCATTATCATCTTGGTAAAACTAATGAGGTAGCAAATAATTTAAATTGTAAGTCTCATGTAGAAGTAGCAACTCCAGTTATAAATCAGATGTATTTGATCCAATAGATGGAGGAACTACAACTTAAAGTGTTGCTTCAGAAAGAGGTAAAACAGCAAAGTGTTTTGCAAATTAAGCCAACCCTTATTGATCAAATTAAGGCAGCTCAGAAGCAAGATCAGTTTGTTTGAGAAGTTTGTGACAAACTGGAATAAGGAGAGCAGATTGAGTTTCAATATGGACCTAATATACTCTGTTGTTCCACAACAGATTGGTGGTGCCCAAAGAGAGATCCTATAAAGGGCACATCAATAGAGGTTTCCGTATATCCGTGTGGTACTAAGATGTATAGAGACATCAAAGGAAGCTTTTAATAAAATAATATGAAGAGAAAAATTGCTTAGTTTATAGCTCAGTTTCTGGTATGTCAATAAGTTAAAGTTGATCATCAGAGTCTAGCAGGTTTATTATAACTATTTGAGATTCCAAAATAAAAGTGAGATCGTATTATGGTAGATTTTGTTACTTCCTTGTCTCATACTCAGGCACATTGTGATGTAATCTGGGTTATTATGGATCAACTTACCAAGTCAGCCCATTTCTTGTCATACCAGATGACCTCCAATGCAGATCAAATAGCTGAATTATATATTTGAGAGATTATTAAGCTTCATGGTATGCCTATCTTAATTGTATCAGACAGAGATCACCGATTTATCTTAGAGTTTTAGCAGAGTATGCAAAAGGTGATGGAGACAGAATTGCACCATAGTTTTACATATCATCCTTAGACAGATGGTTAGTCCAAAAGGATGATCCAGGTTTTGGAGGACATGTTATGAGCCAGTGTTATAGACATGAGGAGTTCATGAGATCATTACTTGTCATTGGTGGAGTTTGCCTATAACACCAGTTATCAAGCAAGTATTGACATGACTCTATTTGAGATATTATATAACAAGAAATGTTGCACACCACTATATTGGGGGGATGTTGGTGAGCGAAAGTTGTTAGCACTTGAAATGATACAGCAAGCAGTACAGAAAATCAATATGATAAGGAAGCATCTTGAAGTTGCCTAGGATAGACTGAAGAAATATGCTGATGGGAGGTGACAAGATTTTCAATTTGCAATTGGAGAATATGTATTTCTGAAGGTCTCACCAAGTAGTGAAGTTATGAGATTTGGAGTGAAGAAAAAGCTAAGTCCTCGTTTTATTGTGCTGTTTGAGATCCTAAAATCAATTGGTGGAGTTACATACTGGTTGGCTTTACCACCATCATTATCCAGAGTCCACAATATATTCTACCTATCAAAGTTGAGAAAATATATAGCAGATCCTTTTCATGTATTATGTGCAGAGCAGTTTCAATTTGAGGATGACTTAACATATCAAGACTGGCCAATCTGGATACTTGATGTCTGTGACAAATAACCAAGAGAGAGAACAATAAGACATGTCTTAGTTCAGTAGGGTAACCACAGTGAAAAAGAAGCTACATGAAAACATGGGGAAGACATGCAATAATTTTATCCTAATTTGCCTTTTCCCTCAAATGTATTATAAGTTTTGAGAATAAAACTTTTGTAAGATGAGGAGAATGTAATAATCTATATAAAATAATAAAATAATAAAATAATAATATAATAATTATCGCAGCAAGTGTGGAGTGAAATCATGGCATAAAATTGTGGCACCATTGTTTTTCAATGCTTTTTAATTAGGTATGGGATAGTAAGGAGATGAGGTATTCATGCCTTTAATGGGATGGACATGTATCTCCTCAAGATAGTTGGAATAGGAGAAATTTTCTCCTATAAATATATGTATTAGCATAAGGGAGCGAGAGAAAAGAAAGACGGTGTATTCCCTATAAGACAGAAAGCGTGCCAAAAAGAGAAAAAGAGAGGAAGAGAAGGATGAGGAGATTCTGCTTTTTGTATTTATCTCCATTGATTTTCAGCTAAGTAAGTAGATAAATACAACATTTTACAAGTTATAATTATGTTGGATTAGATCACTAATTAAGAATTTATAAAGCATGATTTAGTTGAAATGTATGCAAGAAATCATGTTGTGAAGATGGATTGAAATATATGATATAATATTCATTTTATATGATTTGCAAATGAAGTTTTATGCATGTTATTTGAATAATTTGATTCATTAAATATGTTTGGATTATGTGTATTTAGCTACCCTATGAATTTGGTAAGAATATGATGTAAATTGACTGTTAAAATGATGAAATAGTCTTAACAGCTTAAAATAGAAATTTTATTGAATTTTTGAATATTTGAAAGTTTTAAATATTATATATAGGTCTTGAAATGAAGCTCTCATTGTATAAAATACATCCTATGGCTCGGATTCATGAAATAATGTATATATATAAAGATATTAACAAAACAATATCAAAAAGTTTTGAAAGGGATGAAATGTTCCTATGAACAGGAAAGTGAACGTATATGTGAAAAATGAGATTTTGCTGTGATTATTATTTTCAAGATCTAAATCATTGGATGTATTGTAAATAATGATATTACCTTATAGCAAAAGTTTGTGGGTTGAAATGACTTCATTTGATTGGTTAAATTTAATAGATTGTGAAAAATAAAAAATTCATTAAATCTAAAATTTTTAGACAATATATTGCATATGGGCCCATAGGATGCTTAGTGCATCTCATTGTCATTTTTACAATTAAATTCCAGTGTTCGAAAATTTTAAAAACTCTTTGAAAAATTTAAATTTTAAATAAATTCACTTTTTACATCTTTTATAACGAAAAGATGCTATTCTCATTGCTAAGGATGCCTGAGCCCAGCACAACTTAGCCCAAGCTGAAGCCCAGACCCAAGCCCAGGCAGTTCGACATACATATGGGTTGCTAGAAATGTTTTTGATGAATTTGGATTATCTGATCTCCGATTTGGATGATTAAGTAGTCAATTTTGAGGTTTCTGGATGTTCTGGATCCAATAAAAGAGTTAAATTATCCAAAAGATGACCAGATCATGTAAAAATGAATGATTAGATTTATTTTGTTGAATTATGGACCCCACAATCTCTAAACTAGACAATCAGATAATTGATCTTAAGGTTTTTGAATATTTTGGACCTAATGGAAGGGTCAGACTATTCAAAAGATGACTAGATCATGTGAAGATGAATGACTATATTAGTTTTGCTGATTTATGGACCCCATAATGTGCGATTTGCATGATCAGTCAATAAATCTTGATATTTTGGGGCATTCCGGATTTAATAGAAGGATCAGATTGTCCAAACGGTGGTCAGATTATTAAGGTCTAAGTGGACAAGGGATGTGATTCCTTAGATATAATGGTGTGGTCCTCTAGATTGGGTGATATGTGATCTGAGGTATTGATGTTGGCTAGATCATTGTGGTCTAAGTGGACAAGGGATGTGATTCCCTAGATGTGATAATGTGTTCCTTTAGATTGAGTAGTATATGATCAAAGGTATTGATATTGGCCAGATCATTGCAGTCTAAGTGGACAAGGAATTTCATTCCCTAGATGTGATGGTGTGGTCCTTTAGACTTGTTGGTATATAATCTGAGGCGTTAATCTGACAAGATGATGATCAAATAGATAGGTGAGAGGGAGTAAATCTCCCTAACTAGTGTAGTAGTCTGTCAAACTTGATAGTTTATAATGTTTGATGTGATTTGACTGATATTTTTATCAAATGTGCTAGCTACATCTACATTAATTACTAAGTTGTTGTAACTCACTTCAATATTTTTTTACAAAAGATGCTACTCGCGGAGGATATTAATTGTGGCGTGAGGATAGACATGGCAAAAAATTTCTATGAAGTAATTTTAAAAATAAATTTCATATTTCTATTTTTATATTGAAGGATTGTACTTGATTATATTGTGGACTAGATTGTAATACTTTCCCTAATTATGAGTTATTATAGTTGCCTTGGTGGTTATGCTTCATCTTTAGTGTGATAAATCTTAGAAGATTCACTCTTGTAATTGGTAATGACATTTGTTTGTGCTGTTCTTAGAACCAGGGTGTGACATTTATTTTTAATAACTTAAAAAAAACTTATTCAATCCTTAACCTTTCGTAGTTATGTTGATTGAAATAGGGGTGCTAGTTCAAATTGGTCCCCAAATCCATTCTTTCTTTTAAAAGCCAAAACTACTCTAAGCTTTTCTCTAATGCTGATCAATTACATAATTATTTTTAATATTAATATCTCAAAATTTATTATTTATAAATGTATTGGCTATAAGTATTTGCTACATTAAGTAGAGCAAATGCTTAAATATAAGACTTATTGCTTCAAATTATTAACTCTAATGTAACCTAAACTCAATTTGAATTTTAAAAATTAGGTTATGATTGGGTTGACTCAATGTACCCTAAATATTTGAATTGACCCTTGCTAGGTCAAGAACACACACATAAGCAAATAATCAATTGCAGAGAATGCATGGTAATTAATGTGGTTTGACTTTTCAACTTACTCTACTAGAAAAAGAATAATTCATTATCATAGAAAAAAATTATACCTTTACTCTTAGAGACAACAGACTACCTCTCTCTCCACCTGTGTATTTATCCCCCCTCTCTCTAACCTTAGAGAACAATTAATATTTATAATTCTGCATAATACGTACTCCCAAATATATATTACCCATGTACCAGCCCAATGAACCTTGCAAAATACAAGACACAAACCTAACAAACCAACTTGATATAGCCCGATCTAGACTGTGCCCTAATTATAAGTTTTGTGCTATTGTATATTTCAGTATCCACAGGTCAGGCCCATATTTCAAACATTGAAATCCAAAAGATTTCATTTGCACCCAAGAAATGTAGCTTCCAAAGAAAAATTGTAGGTGGCGTATAAAGAAACAGTTTTCAAGAAGAAAAAGGAAGATATATCTTTTTCACAATGAACATATTAATTTTCTTTCTTCAATGGTATTATTATGATTACTATTATTATTCTATTTCTACATTTATTTTATTATTATATCTTTTCTTGGTTGACATTCTGTTTATTCCTTTCCCTTAAACCACTATAGACTCTTCCCATGAGAGACATAAAACCCAAAAGGATAAAATAGTATAGACTCTCTTCACTATACTCTCCCACTAGTGCAACATATTCTTCATTTATTCTTTTCTAACTTCAATACTTCTAGAAAAAAAGTAAACCATGGTCCATCCACCGACAAACCTTTCCATGTAACCATCACAAGGTGCTGAACTATGTGAAAAGCCCCTAGTATGATCCAAAACTAAGGATAAGTTAAAAAAAGATTTTTTAGCTACAAACAAACAGCTTGATCTAGCTTTTCACATTAAATAATATCAAGACTTCAAAAATGAAAAAGAAGCTATTGTCAGGCTAATGTTACTAAAGTAGAATACTAACACATCAGCCCTCACTGCAATTTACCCATCTCACCCTCACTTTTCTCCTATGAGGATATACCCATGTTCTCCAATATAAAGAATTATCCCTTTTCTAGCAACTAGGAGATCATCTCAACTTCTGAACACTCTCCACATGCACAACTTCGCAACAACGAAGATGAGTTTTTAAAATTAGGGGTGCAACTTAGGTAGGTTACTCGCGAATCGAACCGGAACCAACCCAATTTTTTGGAGGTTCAGTTCCACCTTAATGACCTGAGGGGTAGGGTCGGTTTCACCTTCTTAACCCGCATTCATTTTTAGGGTAAGTTCGGTTCTAAGCATTGGGTACCCGAACCAAACCGACCTGCATGAATTAATAGAAAAATTAATAGGTTTCAAGTAATTAGAACACATTAATTCTGCTAGAACGACTGTTCTCTTGAATCTCATAGTAACTTGAAATCATAAAAGTTCTTCATGGAACTGTTTGTAATTCAGCTAGCTATAGCTGCATAAGTTTGTCTCCACTAATGCATTAAAATTTATAGAAGAGCCCTTGCGGATAAAATCATGTGGTGTAAAAGGTCGATTAAATGATTTGTAATTATCTAGTGTATATATTTATTCAACTCCACTCACATTATATTCCTATTCAAAAGAAAATTTTCTGCAAAATAGATAAACATGGCCTTAGGTCCAAGTCTAACATAAAATCAAAAGAGTTAAATCCAGAAACCCTCTGAAAGTTTATATACTTTCAAAAACTTCCTCAATGGGATTTCCAAAACATACTAAAAACCCACAAATAGAAACAGCTAAAGTGTTGTTCTAATAAATGATAAAGTTAGATAATAGAAGAAAGAAATAACATTAATTAGTTGATGATTTTTTTAACCTAATTTGACTCAAAACAAACTGACCCGATAGCAAAAAAAAAAGAAAAAAGGTAGGTTCAACTTTGAACCGAACCGAATTAATAAAAGGATAGGGTGACATTTTTAGAAATAGTATTAAGGTAGGTTCGACCAAGACCCGAACCAACACCCGAGTTGTACCCTTATTTGAAATGCATTGAACTCAACCACCACCTTCACACGTAATTCCATCCATGTTGGACATCTGAAAGCTCTAGGTATCCCCACACCATCTGGGACTGCCCTCTCTTCCAGCCAAAAACAAAACAAATGAACTTCATTTCCTCTACTCAACATTAGAATAGAATTCTCATTCCCTGGATCGGATCTCTGGTTTTCATGCTCCAAGAATTTCGTATTCCCCAAGTATCCCAGTAAAACCTTGCAATTGTCCAAGCTTTAATGGGTTAAGAAAGTTATTGAGAACTTATAAACTTCTCCCACTTCCGAAATAAAATTCATTGCATTGACAAAATTGAAACGTTGCAGGATACTAAGCTGACGCTGTACTGTGCTAGAAGGACAAACCATGAAATGAATTATCAAGAGGAGAAAATGAAAAAATTGAGAAAGAAGGAAAATAAGCAGAAGATAAAATAGCGAAGCATTAATAGAGGCTCTCGCCTGGTAGCTGCCAAGGTTCACATGTATGCAAATCCACCACCATCATAGTATCATGTGAGCTGCTCTCATTTGCAACCTTCTTTTGTAGATAGTAGCAAACCAATTCCTCGTCGCTTGGGTAGAATCTATAACCAGGTGGGAGTGTGGCCTCGATCGCCCTCAGCCCCATATTAGTCCTGTGAGGAGAATTTTGGAGGATTTCAGCTGAAACTCCAGCCACACAAGCTTCTTTAATTCTCAGCTTGGATTTGGCTAGTTATATATGTGTACGGGTTGTTAATTAGGTGCCCAACATGCCATTTACATTTTCAACACTATACTAATGATGCACAGGTCAGAATCCACGGCAAGATATCAGAACATCTTATGTCATATCATTCTAATCCTATGGCCTAAGGAAAACTAGGGTCACAAGCAATTTAGGGTTGACTCGTGTGCAGGTTATCCACCAATTGCAATAATTGTATACTTTCGGTAAGGTTTTCAGGAAATCCAGACCTTACAATAAATATAAAATATCTGGCTCCGGTGAGGATGACCATAACCCAAAAGGTCATTAATTGCCATATTCTTGCCTTTTGGTTCTAATTTTGTACAGTTTCGTGCTTACCAAAGGATTGAATTTGCTTCAAAAATTTAATATTTTAAGGTTTGATTTCATGTATACATTCCATGTTAATCTTATTTTTTTTTATTACTCGTGATTTTACCAATTATTCATATGCCTATTTTAACTTTATTCATTTATTGAATACCCTTATCATTATCTTCATTTAATTCCATTATATTCCAATTCAATTACGATTTGGGTAGTGTGGAAATCAGGGAGGGGTTTGCATGTAATGGAGATGGAGTACAATCAATCTCGCCAGACATGACTCATGTCACCTCAAAGATGGCACCAGAGGTCCTTTTCACCGTTTTCCCGCCGCCAAAGAGGGCATATTTGTTTCTTTTCGACCCAAAACCGCACCGCCCCGAGCCTATTTTGATTAGAATGGAATAGAGATTTTTATAAAATTTGGATTAAGAAGCTAATGTTCAACCCAACTTGATTTTAAAATGGATGCAGTTTGAATTTAGATCATAAACAAAGCAACTCTGATTTCAACCTAACTTCATAATATCCATGATGTTATGTAGATAAATAAAAATGTATATTTTTATTTCCATACTTATATTATTCATCTTTGATAATATTTGTCATTAGAATTCAAAAAAATATCATGTTAAAAATCTTCAACAATTTATTTAGAAATTTACAAATGTAGTTTAAAAGCAATGATATTTTCATTTATCTGTATCAATGATGATATTATTTCAGCTAAAGTCAATTTAATAAAAGGAAAATTGCTTTCATTATTGTGAATGACAGTAGTGGCCCTCAACAGACAATTTGTTAGTTTTTATCGATTGATTTTGAAGCTCAATTGATGAAAGGTGCCGTTGTAAAAATCAACAAATACTAAGTGTGATTGTTTGCAAACACAAAAAGGCTGCGAGAGAGGTCCGAGCTAGACTTGGTAGGCAAATAGAAGAATCACCGAGATATTCACACACTCGGGGTGAACCTAGGTATGACAGCGAGTAACTACTTTAGCTACTATTTTAGTCTTCCAATTAAGTATCATTATCTTCATAATAAACTTTCGCAGGAGAATAATGAGCATCATTTTATCACATCAAACTAAGTATCATATTTATCACCTCAAACTAAGTTTTGCAATCATACATCGGGAGATAGGAGTTATCTTCATAATTAACTTTTTCTATAAAATAATCGACATCAATTTTATTACATTAAAATACCATTTGTAACCATACATTGAAAGATGAATTGCCTTGGCTAGTATATATGTCCATTCTTTTCTTCATCATTATCTTGTGTTTCTATGTTGATCACTTTAAAGTTACCATGGAGATCAAAATTATTTAACTAGAATACATTTCGTGACTTGGCTACTATGATGGGTATTTGCAAAATAAAGTTTATTATTTTGTATAATTTTAAATAAATTTTTATATTTTAAATATTTGCAAATTAAACTCTTTAAATTATAAAATATTACAAAATAGACATGATTAACTAATATAGCCTAATACACATTAAAAGATAGAGTTTAAAATGCTAAAGTATGAAACTTATATAATTAAATTTACAAGCTTTGTATGTATATATATGGGGAGTGTTCTTGTGAGACCGGTCTCACAGAAACGGTTGTGAGACTAGTCTCAAAATAATTTTTTTATTTTTTATAAACTTTTAAATCACAATTGAGTTAACCTATAAAATGAGCTTTTACAATTTTTGTAGTTTTAGATATATTTTTTCTGATTTTTTTTTTTAAAAATTCAGTTATCTAAAACTCCAAAAATCGTAAAAATTAGTCTATAGGTTCATAATTCATTGATTTTCAAGTTTATAAAAAACTATAATTTTAGGACCGGTCTCACAGTTGATTTTGTGAGACCGGTCTCACAAAATCATAACCCTATATATATATATATAAATTAGATCTTAAAAGTTTTTTCTATACATTTTAAATTTTAACTGTCAATTCTTATCAAGTTCTATCAATTAAAAAAGTGTATTTTGCAATATCTAATAACTTAAAGGGTTTCTTTGTAAATATTTAAAATGTAAAGACTAATTAATAATTATGTAAAAGTTATAGAATCTACTTTAAAAATACCCTGACAATATACCCATATGGTGAGGGATTTGGCTTGCACAGTACCTATTTTTTAATTATCATTAATTTATAATATTTTATCATAGCTATCTTTAACATCATTGTTATTGTTAGGATCTTTTTTATTAATCTTTTGCCAGGGACAGAAGAGTTGACTTGACAATGTCAAGAGAGATGGCTTGGTACTGTGTACATCTTCCCAATCCTTTAATATTTATTCCATCATCTCTATTTTCAAGATTGCTGTCGTCAGTTTAGCACATCAAATTAGCTTTTTCAATCACGTCCTGTGCCCATCCTTCCAATCATCCTTAGAGTTGCCCTGGCTATCATGCCCATCCTTCCAATCATCCTTAGAGTTGCCCTGGCTATCATGCCCATCCTTCCAATCATCCTTAGAGTTGCCCTG
>JAYJMB010029147.1:0-37171 GCA_036873735.1 Pouteria campechiana | reverse complement strand
TTCACCTCCAAGGGCAATTTGGGGATGCCCACCTCCTCCCAAGGGGTAGTTTGGGAAACTAGAGCCCACCTTCACCTTAAGGGGCAATTTGGGGATGCTTACCTATCTTGTTCATGTCATCCATTATAATGGAGCCCATGGTTTAATTTTCTACCATGGATTTTATCTTAGTCCCAACAATAATAAACATGAAAATTCGTAAGAACTGGCTGCTGTAACAATAAGACTGGAGAATATCATCCTGAATTAGCCTGGACAGTGGTTCAATGAGGTTTATCTCATGTCTGGGCCTGGGTAGACATGGTGACAGAATTAGGCAGTTTCAATCTTTGTCAGATTGCCTAAGCTTGTTTTAGAAAGATTTTATTATTGCCTTTAGGGGAGACGGGATCAATCATTGTTGCTGGTTTTTACAATTTATAATTAGGAAATGGGGAATTTTTTGTCAGATAATTTCTGAGGCTCCGATCAGACGCAATTCCAACAGCATGGGAAAGAGCCAATTGGCAATAGAACCTGGGTCATAGCTTCTCCAGTCAGATGAAGCCCCAGTAACATAGGTTTATAAACATAAGCAACCCTGAGTGTGGCTGGTAATTTTGAGTCCTTAGCATTAGAAAAAATGTAAGAAGGAAAGAAAAACCTGCTTTGCCATGTAGAAGAACTTTCTTTTATACTAAATACTGTGCAATAATGTCTTCAATTAAATGCTTGTTTCTTTATATTTGGGTAAATAGAGTCAGCGACTACCTTCTGAATACTTGAAGATGATTTTAGGTGGTTCTTTGGGATCTTTAGGATTGAGTTTATTGATTTGGTTATGTCACAGTGGGTTTGGAATTTACTTGAGGCATGGCTTGGGTAAGAATGGTAATGGAGAAAAGGCTAATGTATAAGATTGAGAATTTATCTATTTTGCATATTTTTGGAGATTTTTATTTGAGATGTTAAATATTTAATTGCTTAATTTGGGATTTGATGTAAGCGTAAAGTTATCAAACTGTAGATCAACATGATGGATGATTTAGATAATTGTTTTATTATTTTATTTAAGGTTTTTAATTATACACAGATGAACCAGGGTTTTCTTTTGCTTATCTAGTTTGTATAAATAGGGAAGCATATTGTAGGTTTGAGACACTTTTGTTGATTGATTATTGAATACATGCTTCTATTTTCTTGCTCTTTAACTCTCCTGTCTCTTCTAATTTTCTTCTATTTTTTCACTTCTGCTTTACATAAATTCTTCTCTTCTTCCCTTAGAGAAAATTTCTTTTTCTTCTAAATTTTGTGTTTCTCCTTCTCAAATTGTTACCTTTTTCTATTCTAATCCTTGATTTCATCCTTTACCCCTATTGAGAGGTTGTACCTCTTTCTTCCAAAATCTTTACTTTTTTCATTCTATAAGAACAATCTTGTTTGGTGGAGGGCATCTTAATTACATCAATTTGGTATTTAAGCTTTTCTGTTTCACATCAATTTGGTATTTAAGCTTTTCCGTTTTACATCAATTTGGTATCAGACTGAAGCCTTATCAGAGCTAAACCAGGTATTGTATTTAGGATAGTTTACCGGAATTGTCACCATTAGTCCCCACACCTCATGGTCATCAGAGTCCCTACCCAAACCCCATTGCCAGCACCAAATCAACATCCCATGCATGCCACTTGTGTTTGCTGTGTGCCATAATCGACGGCATCTCCTTCATGCAGACTGATCATTGTTTCTTATTCCCACATCAGCTGCCATCTGCACAGAACCCATGTAAGCTTATCCATCAATTGGGAAGAGAAGAAAAAAAGCAATGAAGAAGAAACCCCACATTGTCGGATTTATTGCTAATTGGTTTGAGACATTGTCATGGTTTTTAGGGAAGAAATCCACAGTGAAGAAGGAGAGTTTTCTTCCTAGCTTGAGCCTTCTTTTTTGGTTCCACTACTGTCCGACAACAGAACTTGTAGTTGAGGTTATCAGCTTTAGATCCAGCAACTTTAAGACGCCTTCTTCCTCCACTTCGGCAACCCCACAATGTCTGAAATTTCTATGAAATTTCTCTTTTTTAGATTTGGCATCCACATTGTGTGAAAATCAACTGTTAGGGTCTTCTTCCTCAGCTCTAGTGACCATAAATGCTACACAAAGCCACCGAAATCCATTGTTATTGGTGTGAAGAAGACAAAAGAGGTCGAAAATCTGTTGTGTTTTTTGTGTCAGAGAGATGACAACCATTGTTGGCTTTTTATTTTTTGAGATTTTGACAACTAAGTCTAATTTTTTGTTTTTGAAAAAAAATCCATGATACAAAATTTACAAAAGATTCCTTGGACTTTGGAAATTTTGCAAACTGGTTCCTAAGGTGTGTTTACAAAAAGGCCCCTCTTTTTTGAACTTTTACATAAGGTTCCCTGAGTTTCTGAAAATTAAAACAGACCTTTATTTATTTATTTTTTAAAATACAGCATGACTCACTCTTCTGTGACAATTGTAAATTTGCCCCATGTTTTGAAAAATGGCAAAACAGCTTTTTTTGAAATTTCAAAATAGTCCCATTTTCTAAAATTTCAATGCCCTTTCCTATTTTCAAATAAAAATAAAAATAAAAATCCTGATTTCAAAAAAAAAAAAAAAAAGAAGCAAACTTTTGTGAATTTTGATGCCCTTCAGAAAAAATTCTTGACAACAAATGTTGAGTTTGATGCTCAAATACAAACCTTTTAAATTCAAATCTAAATTCAAATGCAAACTTTTGTGGCACAAATGACTCAAAGGCTTAAGTTATGGGAAAAGTGTTTTATTGAGAACTGAGAGTTAATGTTCCTAGGGAGATTTTTTATGAACCTAATATTTGTATTAAGAATGACTCCCTAGTGGACACTATTTATGGATTCGACTAGAAATCTATGGGTGGATCAACAAAATATTTACATCAAGAGTAAGAAGATGTTGATGATCCCCAAGAAGAAAAACCTACTTGTGAAGATGACAAGAACTCTGTTTTCGTGGATGAGGAAGCTATTCAACAATTGGATGCTATGAAGAATGAAGATTTGATTGAAGTATTTCAGTCTATGAAGATCATTAATATGGTAGCAAAGAAAAAGACTCAAGTAGTGATGAAGAAAAAGTTAAGGCTGATTGACTCGTTATTGAAATTCAAGAAATCAACATCTCAAGGGAAAAGAGAGCTGAAAGCTACCAATAGGTAGCATAGAAGGAAGCTAAAAGTATGTCATGTACTACAATATCCTTCTATATACATTTTGATTATTTGACATAGAAGATTACTCCATTAGTTGCCACCTAAGTTATGGAAAACGCATTAAAAGTTGGCAAATGATTGACATCCACATCAAAGCTCGATGTCGAGTTGTTTCTCAAGTTTGGGAGAATAATTGAGAATGCACTATTAGCAACAAGGCTAATGCTTACGATGTAAGGTTTATCTATTTTGCATATTTTGAAGTATATTTTATTTGGGATTTTCAATATTTAATTGCTCAATTTAATTTGATGCAAGTATCAAGCGATGAAAATTAGATTGTCAGTTATATTATTTTATTTAGAGTTTTTAATTACGGAATTGATGTAATGGAATCATTTTCATGGAAATTTCCTTAGAACTTTTACATTTTGTGTCACAAAGGATGATTGGATAAAATCCAATCTGACTAATGTGCTTATAAATGTATTTTAGCTAGGAATGCAAATATCATCTTCATAGAAGTTATGGTGGCCCATAAATGAAAATCATTTGAGAGTTAACATTTTAAAGTGTGTATATTTACTACCAAATAATTTTAATTTTGCAACTCACCAAAACTTATATCAAAATGATATTTATAATCCTAGCTAAAAAAGAATTTCGAAGCACATTGGTCCGATTAGATGTTATCTAGTCATCCCTTATGACCCAAAGGAAAAGGTTCCATGGAGCTGATGTCATTACATTAGTTCCGTTTCAATTATACATAGATACACTAGGGTTTTCTTCTATATGTCTATTTTCTATAACTAGGGAAGTATATGGTAGGCTTGAGATACTTTTGTTGATTGATTATTGCATACAATTTTCTATTCTCTTGCTCCTTAAGTCTCCCTTATCTTCTAATTTTCTTTCACTTCTTCATCTCCTCTTTGCATAAATTCTTCTCTTGTGAGAATTAGAAAAGGGAGAATTAAGAGTGCAAGAGAATAGAAAAGTGTTCTTTCTTCCAAGTTGTTCCCATGTTCTATTATAATCCTTAATTTTTTTCCCCTTCTTTTCCCCTATTGAAAAGGTTTCTCTCTTGCTTCCAAAGTCTTCCCCCTTTTCATTTTACAAGAGTAATTTTACTTTATATTAGTTTGGCACATGGCATGTTGTTCTACATCGAAAGGGCAAAGCAAAATATACTTTGTTAAGTCTTTTGTTTGGCAACCTGTTTACTGTTAAATAAGAAGGATCATAAAAGCTCAATGTTTCATGGAAAGGTAACACCAAGAGGAGGAAAATATCCTGATGTCAAGATTAGGAATTGTTTGTTATGTGAGTGATGAACAATGTTTCATGGCATCATTTCTTCCCTTCTTTTTCCCAATAGAAAGGGTCTCTCTCTTTCTTTCAAAGCCAAGAGAATAGAAAATTGTTCTTTCTTCTAAATTCTTCCCTTGTTCTATTCTAACCCTTAATTTTTTTCCCCTTCTTCTCCCCTATTTGAAAAGGTCTCTCTCTTGCTTCCAAAGTCTTCCCCCTTTTCATTTTACAAGTGTAATTTATTTTATATTAGTTTGGTACATGGCATATTGTTCTACATCGAAAGGGCAAAGCAAAATATACTTTGGCAACTCTTTTTTTTGGCAACCTGCTTACTGTTAAATAGGAAGGATCGTAAAAGCTCAATGTTTCATGGAAAGGTAACACGAAGAGGAGGAAAATATCCTGATGTCAAGATTAGGAATTGTTTGTTATGTGAGGGGTGAACAATGTTTAAGGTTAGATTGGTTCTAAGTAGAATCAAAAGCTGTGAGGTGGGTGAAGTCTTGGGCTGCATTTGCTGATTATTTTCATCTCAGTCGATTGTTTTGTTCTTCACTTCTCCTGTTTCACCACCAAAAAAAAAAAAACAAAAAAAAGAAAAGAAGCGAAGACGAAGAAGAAGGCTGGCCATAAAGGGCATTGTTCTTGAACATTTACAAGAAATGTTGAATATTGTGAGTTGCCTGAAGTTATTTTCAATTGATTATTGAGATTTTACTCATTAATTGTCATGTCCTAGGTTGGAGATAATGTGGGTGACTGTGCTGCTCGAGGTGCTGATCTTTTTGAAAGTATTGCTGCAGAGATAATAAGTGCTATGATACTTGGTGGGACTATGGCTCAAAGTTGCAAAATTGAAGGCAAGGAATAAGTTCCATTCATATTTAAGCTTAAAAAATCTTATCTAGATCTTGTAAACTTTATTTATTTTTTCCTGAATATTAAATGTATTGTCAACTCTACCATACACCTTTGTCTTTGTAACTTAGAATTGAAATCTTTGTTTCTTCTCACTTTTACAATGGATATGTGTAGTTCACTTACATGGGACAATTTGGTTGCATGAGCTGATGCCTTGTTAACTTCCTTTCTTCAGGAGAATTTGTAGCATGTGCTCTCTCTCTCTCACATCACTTTTCCTTTTATAGTAATTGATTATAGGGTTGTAACAAAAGAAAAAGAAGAGCCTTAACCTTTATATTGCATAATTTAATGTCTTTGAAGTTCTATACTCAAATGCATGTTGAATAATAAATGTAGGTTTGCTCATTAAGCGGTTGTTATTGTAGGCACCATGGAACATGGTGGATCTGAAGTACTTGCTTTGTAGCAGATAGCATACCTGCGTCATGACTTCACTTGTTTGATCATTTTATGCCACAATTATGATTGTAGATTTGAAAGCCAGGAGCTTTAGATGCAAAATGGGAAGTCAAAACTTCTTTCCTAACATGGTCAATCTGGATTCTGCCATGTCTTTGCATGCATGCTACCTTAGAAAGCCTGTTGATGCTGTAGAATTATATAAACTGTCGAAATTATCTGACAAGTTAGGTTTTTATAAATCCTGTTGCTCTGGTGGGGTGAGGAAACCCTTTTTTTTTTCTTTTTCTTTTATTCAAAGTTTTTCAAATATTTTATGGCTGCTGTTTCTACTTGTTTTGATTTAGTGGTTTTAAGGGATCGTGCATTTTGAGGCAAAAGTTGAATCTTGTGAGGGGTCTTCCTTTATGCTTTTTGCTAGACTTATTCAAAAGATCTTGATCTTGGCTTCTGAATTGGTTTGTCCATCCTCCACTTCATGTACGCTGGATGCTGTTGTTCAATCTACCCATGATGGCTCTTCCACACTCTTTTAAGTCTTCCTTATTTATTTGTTTGATGTCTGTGTGGCTATGAGTGGCTTTAACAATCTACTGTTTTAAAATAAGTTAAGTCTGTGTTAACTGATGAAAGTATTTTTCTTTAATTGACAGATCCATCAGGGTTTATCTTGTTTCCTCTTGTCATTCATTCTTTTGACTTGGTGGTATCATCCATTGGAATACTTTCAATCAGGGCTACACGTGAATCTGGAGCAAAGGGTCCCATAGAGGATCCAATGGAAATACTCCAAAAAGGCTATTCTGTTACAATATTTTTATCAGTTCTAGCATTTGGTGCGGTAATACTTCATCTACATCAATGAACTCTTCTTAATTATACCTAATGATCATATAGTTTTATTAATGCTATTATTAACTATTTTCTTAAATCCTTCCAAGCAGAATGTTATTGTTTACTGTTTCCCACTAATTCATGTAATGGTCATGATCTAACTGCCAAGCTATCAACTTGATTATGACAAGGCCATTTCATCATTAGCTGTCCTCTTTCTAATTCTGTCTTCTTTTTGCTTCAATATGGATGGATTTACAGTCAACTCGTTGGCTCCTTTATACTGAACAAGCACCTTCTGCATGGTTGAACTTCGCTTTATGTGGCTTGGTGGGAATAATTACAGCTTACGTTTTTGTTTGGATTTCCAAGTACTACACTGACTACAAGTATGAACCTGTACGTGCGCTAGCTCTTGCAAGCTCTACAGGTCATGGGACCAACATAATTGCTGGCATAAGTTTGGGTTTAGAATCAACAGCTCTTCCAGTTCTTGTCATTAGTGTAGCTATTATTTCGGCTTTCTGGCTGGGTTACACTTCAGGGCTTGTGGATGAAACTGGAAACCCTACTGGCGGTCTATTTGGTACTGCTGTTGCAACAATGGGCATGCTCAGTTCTGCAGCATATGTGCTCACCATGGATATGTTTGGCCCTATTGCTGATAATGCCGGTGGGATTGTTGAGATGAGCCAGCAGGTAAGAAATTGATTTGTATTTAATTCTTCTGATTTAATTTGATCTGAAAAGACTGAAAAATTGGATCATGCAGTAATCATGATGGCTTCTCATTTTTGTACTTAAAGATAAAATGCTCTTTGCATGCATTTGTATTATATCTGAAATTTGGAGCTAATCCAGCTTAATATAAAATGATAATCATTTACCACATTTTGTTTCATATTTGATTCTACAGTATTTGAAATGGCACCTTTGAATTTGTGTTTGCTTGAACAATCATTTAGAGGTTGTCCAGTAGTTGATACAACCCTTTAATTATGAGGCAAAACCCCTATTTCTGTGAAATGTCGACAAGTACTTCTCTAGGAAGGGACATGGGGACTACGTCATTCTTCTAAACATAATATTCATAGCAAGAGATATAGGATCTGTTGTTTTAATCTAATTTATGATATCAAACTTAATATTTTTGAGCAGACTGCTAGGGATTTGAAATTGGGTATTTTTTTGCACTTCGATAGTCCTTGAGTAATTCCAATATTAGAAGTAAATATGTCAACTACGTTCAAGGATGTAAAAGAGCTACTAGTTTTGAGTTTTTCATCTATATTGTGGGTCTGTTTAGAAAAATGTTCTTATTATCGATAAATATCTATTTATCGGTGGCCTGAGAAAAATATGTTATCATTTTTATCAGAGATATTATCATTTTCTGGGAACTTTATCAGAAAAATAGGAAAAAATGAGAAAAAGAGAGAAAATTTAAGTGGTTTTAAATGAAACTTTGTAATAAATTGTTATAAATATAAATATACAAATTGAACAAATAATTAGATTAAAGAAGCCACACCATTGAATGAATAATGGAAATACATATGAGAAATTCATATAGGCAGACAAAAGGAGAGTATATCTTGGTAAGAAAAAAGCATTATATCTCTCATAATAAGTCAAAAAGAAACAATATATGATTAGTATTTTAAAATTAAAATTAAACATAGTCTCATACCTCAATATCAAGTGAAGTATTGTACATCAATACCAAGTGGAGTGTTGTGCACTTTCCTCAAGTTCGTTGTTATCTTGATGTCGTGTAGGTTCATATTCATCTGACATTTGACCACATGGATAGGGACCTCTAAAAATATTATAGGATGGTGATGAATTTGCTCTACTTTCTGGGTATTCCAATGATGCATATCCATATGGTTGGATGTTAAGTGAGGTCGAGTTGAGTTGATTTAGGGTTGATATCATTCATGTGGTGGGCTAGACCAAGTTGATTTAGCCTGCGGAATTAATTTCCAAGGTCTAAATCTAAAATCATTTGCCCCTTGGTATGTATGGATATGTCTCTTAGCTAATAAGTAGACTCCTCTCTACTGTTACTTAAATCCATGGATGCCATATTATTCGTGTGTTAACTTTAACTGGTTCCTTGCCCTTTCTACTTCCTATGCTTCTCTCATATTTCCTAACTGGAGGGTGTGCACCATAATCCTCATCCTATGTAACATTTGTACACCCCTTCTCATGATTAAATGGGCTAAATGGCCTTTGGCTTTGTGGTTATGACGAGTCACCTCCACCAATGCCACCACTGCTTGTTATCATCATTATCATTACCATGACCACTACTATCATCATCTCCGCTCTTTGTTCTTAATGATAAAGAATTAATGCTCGTTGAGACATTTGCAAGCTTCCCTTAACAACTGATTAGGTTTGAGATTTTATAATGAATTGAACACTTTTTCTAGGGTCTGCTCTTGCTATAGCACCCTATCTACATCCACCCCTTGTGCATGGGCTTGTTGAACAATGACTTTTGCTGGATTATCATTGGTTTATCTAGATCTTCTGATTGCAACCATTCATATAACGGATCTTCTTTGCTATCATCCTCTTCCATATGCGCATATTGTCCAATCATGAAAAGATCTAGAGGGTCTTCGGGCTCCCTATTCTCATCCCGTAGCAACCTCTCCTATAGCCTCATGTCATAATAATAGAACACTAGCTTCTTGAGCTTCTCATATTCCATTTTGTTCCTTCTCTGGGTATGGATAAGATAGAATGTGTTCCAGTTTCATTCATATAGCGATGAAGACACTATTTGACTTAAAATTCTAACTGCTAGTAGCTTGAGTGCCAAGGTTTCTATGTCATACAAATTCTACCATTTGCTTACAATCAATTCGAGATGATGTATTAGTAATTGTAAAAATTAAGCAGATATGCAAGTCATCATCAGTTAAATGAAATATAGCATAAGGTTTAAGAAATAATTACATACAGGGTAATCCTTTTGATTGTGATTGAACAGCTACCACCTTTCCAAATATCCTTTGTGCTTTGCGGAAAGCTTTTAATTATTAGAACATATATAAGGATCAAATCTATTTCTTTTATCACATTAAATAAGAGAATGAAGTAAATCCAGTAGATACCATAAGTAGTTTACCTTAGTCCCAAAGTCACAAGTATTAGGGTAATTGGGAAACAACTTCTCAAAGACCTGAAACATTGCACCATTCAACTGTATATCCAATCCAAGACCATGCTCATTGGTATTTTCGGTTCAAAAAATACACTGTAATAATAACATTGCAATTAAGCTATAATAAAAGAAGATACATAGAGACAAAATTTGAAAACTTGAATAAGTTATTAATACTATGAGAGAACTCACCAGTTGCATATAATGAGTGACGGAGTATATTCTTTCAACAATCTTTCATACTGGTAATTGTTGGTCCCATATAGTAGATAGCTCAAGAGGGGAGGGGTGAATTGAGCATATAAAAATTATGGCTAAACAAAAATTAATGTGCTAAGCAGAAATGATATTGTAATGCATATGTAATTTTCATAGTTGTTTGCACTATTATGATATTTGCTTTATGCACAGATTCTGCTTTACTTAGCTATTTTTTTTTTCAAGCAAGTTATCGTGTGTGTGATGATGTATGTGATAATATCATGCTAAGTAATTAAGTAGGTAATAGACATAACGATTTTTATAGTGGTTTAGGAACCTCCTTCTTATATCCGCTTTTCCAAGAGCACACACTCATTGTGCCTTGGGTTTCACTATATCCCATATAATGGAAATACAATAGTGCTCTCAGTACTCTTTTAGATTCCAGCTCTAGGAGGCATAAACAAGTGCTCCCAACACTATTCTGAATTCTAGTTCCAGGGGGCATAAGCATAGTGCTCATTCCATTCTTCTGGTTTTTACGAGCTTACCAGGAAACTCATTGGTTTTAAAGATCATCAGCAAATTTGTTGGTTTTTCCGAGCTTATCAACAACTCATATAATGTGGTTTTCTTGAGTTCACCATAAACTCACATAGTTAATTAACAACACTCAGTTTGTACAGAATTTTGCCTCTTTTACTAGGTTGAATTGTACAGTTTAAGTACATATAAATGATTATTCGTTGAAGTACATTAGATATCAATACTCCAGAAATATGATTAAGATAGATCGTTATGGCTCTTCATCTATTAGTGCAATAGAGATTGATTATCTAGGAGGAAGCATTGTCTAATTGAGAGGGGTTACTCGTTTAAACTCTATTCTTATTTTTCTTTCTGCTTCCTCAATCTTCTTCGTTAACATTGCGCTACCTTTATATTGCTTCAGAAATTTATGTTCATTAGAGGTAGTTGGCTTTCTTTGAATGTTGAAGACCATTCTGAATTTTCTCCTTTTGAAAAGCTGTTTTTTTGATGAACTCGTTGTAGTTGGAAAGCCTGCAGCGCTGTCCTTGAAGAAGATGCCTTTCCAGTTATGGTAAACACCGGATAAAGACTTTTCTGCATAACTGACTCTTTCATTATTTTGGAATGACACCCATTAAACTTGAAGGGACGTAGTTTCTGAGAGTTGCAATATTTGTCAGAGCGAAGACTGATTTCCTTTGAATTTCTTTCCATCTTCAGCTAAGCTCAATTTGTCCGGTGTTTAATAAGATCTCCTTCGAATAAAAGTTTGATCGGAGAGTGCAACTAGCAATGTCTAGTACAAATAGCTTCTACTCGTCATGATATGACATAGATATTCAGCCATAGTTTGTCTGAGGACTTTGTCTGATCAAGTCCTAGTTTGTCTCTTGTAAGTAAATTGACTTTGAGTAGATCCACATAATAGACAACTTTGTCTTTATAAATTTGTCTGTGATCGTTGCAATAATTTTACTTTGTCTTCTAGTTTGTTTGTTGTAAGTGATAGACGAATTGGAGAGGCGCAGACGAAGTTCTTTACTGTTCATTAGACGAAGTTTCTCTAATCAGACGAAGTAGCTTTGTTTGCCTGTTGTAAGTAACAGACAATTCTTGTTGGCACGGACAAGGCTTCTTCATAGAAAATGAATTGACTTTGTCTGTTGAATTATCTGTAGAAGGCTGCAGATGAATTTGCAAGGCTCAGATGAAGTCCTTTTACTAGTTCGTCTGTCATAAGTAATAGACGAATTGATGAGCTGAATACAAATCCTTTTTCCAACAATTCGTCTGTTGGTTTGTCTATTACAAGTAATAGACGAATCATATAGATGCATAGACCAATCATTTCGTCAGCAGTTCGTTTGATGGTTTGTCGGTTGCAAGTGACAAACGAACTTGTAGACGAAGACGACAAGCAAAGTAAGTTATTTATCTGTGGCTACTGTGCTGATTCTACTTCGTCTTCTATATCATCTGTAGAGGATTCCAGACAAGTTCCTTTATCTTCTTTTGTTCCAGATAGATTTTATATAAGAGACGAATGCTTAATTAATTTGACTTCATTTTTAGCTATTCATTTGTCTGAGTTTAGCTCTGTTTCATCTCTGTTTCTGCAATCAGAATTCGTTTGTGTTACGGATAGATGTTGTGTATAAGCAGTTTATTTGACTTGTCCGTAGAACGATTTGTCTGAATATGTTTAAGGCAGATGCTATCTGATACTAATTTTATCTGTAGAAGATTTATTTGATTACGCATTGAGGCTTGAATGTCATAGCTATAGATGTTCTTTGTGACTTCTTGTTAAAGTTTTAGTGCCATTTTTTATGAGCATTCTTGTTTTCTTTTGGTTAGTGAAGTTTGCTTGTTAATGCATTCTTTGTATATGCTGTCCACTATGAGTTGCTTTCCTATACATCATTTACATCCGTCTCTGCAACACTTCGGAACACAACCGTCAGTACCATAAGTGTTCACTGATATATTATTTCTCATCATCAAAACTTAGTTGTTTGCCATATATACCATTTGGCTCAACGGTAATCATCCTTTGCAAGCCTCTTGCATTTTTCTTTATGGACTCCTTTATAAAATGGAATGCCTCATACAAAGAACCCATATTAGGATATATCTCCTTATCAGCCACTCTTAAGACTCTATATATGAGTTTTAGAATACTCAATACCCATTGCACTTTATCCTAGAATGAACCTGTCATAATGATTCTCTCCACCTCCATCCTTTCCTTACTATCTGCATATTTGGAATCATGTCGCACATTAGTGTTGAATGTCGTATTGAGTACTTGGCAGTCATTTCATGCAATATAATTTATATAAATTGGGTTTTGCTTAGACGTACGATCTCTCTTCTATAATCAAAAGCTTTATGAAATAGCATCTTCACCCAATTATGTTGTATATGAATTTAGTAATTTGTCGACCCTTTTTTTATCACATTATGCATACTCTGTTGTTGACCAATATCATCCAAAATGAGGTTAATATAGTGGGCCGCACAAGGAGTCTAATATAAAGACAATTTTTTCTCTAACGCTTTCCTAGTCTTCTTAAATGCACTTTCATTGTCTATAATAATTTGCACTACATGATATTTTGAACTGAAGGATTTGATTTGCTTCTCAATCAAGCCTTAAATATAAGATGCATTGCTGATATGTTTAAATACATCCACAGATTTGCAAAACATCATGGTGCCTCAATAATACAACATAAAGTTGATGATGCTAAGCTTTGTGGGGCTAGTCTACCTATCACACTTCATAGCCAAGCCATAAGTTTCCCATGTATAAGTCATTCTTTTCATTCAGTTTTTCATATCCTTATTTTTCTAATCAAGATATGGTCCCCCTTCCTGATTTGGTGCGTTGAAGGAGGCAACATATTTCTCCTTCATTCTATGCAACTTGAATCATATTTTTAAAAGGTATGCTATTTACCAAATGTAGAGGAATGACAACATAAATACAGAATCGATCCACACGAGTTCCAAGATTCTTTATACACTCTCTACTCTTGTACATTTGAGTCATCTTATTTTGCATCTCACCAGGCTATTCATACAACTTTGACTACTATCCCCTCATAGATGAGAACGGCATGAAGCCTTTTTCAATAATCTCTTCTGTCTTCTTCCTTCATCCTACCCTCCTTGCATGCTTCCCCCTCCAACTTCTTTGTAGAACCATGGAAAACAAGTTTATTCCTCTCCAATCTAATTGCATCTTCTCTAGCCTATTGCTCCACCCTACTAGCTTCCATAGCCCGCCTCACCTGCTCCCTCTCATCATCATCATTATTATCATCCTCATCAATATCATAACTTAAATAACTCAATTTAGTTGTAATCTCCTCCTCCTGCTTTTGGACTTTTCTACTACTCGCACCTCGACTGAATAGCCTCTTCGTAAGTGCTCTAACCTCCTTAGGAATCCTAGGATAATTTCTAATATTAGGACTACTCTAAGTTAAGTATTCCTTTAGTTTCATGATCTCCCCCGACTTCATAACTTGCTTGCAGTAGCTGTATTCAGCTCTAAATGAGTTGCCTGTGATTGGTTTCCAATGTTTTTATGCAAAATCTTAAGGCTTAGTTTTACCTTTACTCCCCTTGCCACTCTTGTTTATTGACATTTTTAAATTTCAACTTGAAACATATCAAATCAAAATAAATTGATTTTTTCTTTTCCATCCACACAACATTAATGCCTTTAAGACTTGAACATCGTTGAATATACAAATCTTTGCAATATATACATCCAATAATATCTAAAAAGGACTCTAAACATTCAAAACCATTCAAAAAACATATTTACTACATTTAGGAAATAATTTCGTTTTCCATAATTTTAAAAAATAATTATTTAAGAATCCGTAATAATTTAAAAATTCTATAGGTAATTTCTACTTATGTTTTTAATGCTATAATACTAATCATCACCTATACTAATATACTTGTGAATTAACACAGCCCATTTAAATTTATTTATTATTTATTTAATAAATAATTATCATTAATATTAAAATGTAACAAAATAAATTTTTTTTTCATAGATTCCATACAAATCCATGCTTAAAACAATTAAGTATATTTCATTTATCATGATCCGAACACTAATTTTTTAAAGAAATAACGTTTTATGCTTTTTCCCCAAAATTACTAATCTAAAAGAATAAATATTTTTGCTGAAAATCAGTGGTTTTAACAAATCTAACATGTAATTTCCATTTCCATACATAAACAATGGATAATTTGGGATGAATCAAACAATTTTGGGATTTTCCCCAAATCACGTGTTCATCCCCAATATTCACAAATTTGACAGATTTTGTTGTTTAAATTTTGTATAAATCAAAGCTATAATGTATTACACATTGTAAGCATTTGGTTTCGAACAAAACAAACATGAAAAACAACAACAAATACCTTCACAACGTTCAGACATCCGGGTGGAAAAATCTGATTTTGATCTTCGAAGTGCAGCTTTTCCCACGCTAAGTCGCAAATGGACTTTTCATTTTTGCTAATAATATATGGAAATGGGGAATTGGAGATGAGAAAATGGGTTTTTGGGGGTCCGAGTGTTTCATAGTGTTTGAATACGCTGTCTGTGGCCTCTATTGTCAGAATCGATAATATTGATTCGCTTACCGATATTATCGGCAATATATCATGATATTTTGATAAAATATCAATAAATGATTATATTATTATTTATGGTAATTTTATGATAATTTCGTTTTATAGGGTGATATTTTATCGCTCAGAGGAAAGAATGATTTGATCGATGATAATATTGTTGATAAAATTGATATTACAATCACACTTATAGCTGGGTCAACCTTTGTGGTTGTCATATAGAGTGGTATTGAATTGCAACTTGACTCAACGCTTCTTTTCATATTATGTCGATCCTGAGTTGACATGGTAGGTTCAAATATTTAGAATCATGGTTACTGGATAATGGAAAACTGAGAATGGACTTTCCTTTCTTTCTTGTTTTTGTATCATTCTCTGCGTTAAAGGTTCTCTGCTATTTAGGTGCTTTGGTATACCATCTCTTAGTTTGCTGAGCCTGAAAGTCAAGCAATCCACAATTGCACAATCTTAGGAGCAAAGTTAAGCAATTCCTGGAAGATCATGACACAAATTTTGGCTTTTGTTATTGTGATATGAAGTTATTCATGTCTTTTGCAGCCTGAAAGTGTTCGGGAGATAACAGATGTTCTAGATGCTGTTGGCAACACCACAAAGGCCACCACTAAAGGATTTGCCATTGGATCTGCAGCACTTGCATCTTTCCTCCTCTTTAGTGCCTATATGGATGAAGTGGCTTCTTTTGCGCATACATCCTTCAAGGAGGTAAGAAGAATTAATATATCTAGTAAAACCTATCCATCATGGGTTTCCATAATTCTTCTATGTATCTCATTTTGCAAGTATTGACTGGTCTCTAGGTTGATATTGCAATTCCAGAGGTTTTTATTGGTGGCTTGTTGGGGTCTATGCTTATCTTCTTATTTAGCGCATGGGCATGTTCTGCCGTTGGGCGAACTGCTCAAGAGGTTGTTAATGAAGTGCGGAGACAGTTCATTGAAAGGCCAGGCATCATGGTGAGTATCTTTGCCATCAAACCTGTATTCTGTCTTTTGTTGGTGGTGCCTGGAATAAATTTGAATGCCTGTTCCAGGATTACAAAGAGAAGCCAGATTATGGCCGCTGTGTTGCGATTGTGGCATCTGCATCATTGCGTGAGATGATAAAACCTGGTGCTTTGGCTATTATCTCACCCATTGTCATTGGTGAGCACTCATTTGTTTTCAAGTTCCATTGCTTGCAAATTCCTGTGCGTTTTCATGTAGATTTATGCTGTTGGGAAAACAAGGATGCAAAAATTTGAAAATATCTACATGGAGAAAAGAGATTATCTAATTGCATGAAATTAAACAATTTTATGAAAGTATTTTAATTTTGGCGATCAATTTGGAAGTTTTTTAAATTGGAAAATTTGTTTTCTGGGAGTTTTTCTTGTCAAGTTCCAAGACTTTTTTTAGCTTTGTTGTTTGGTTAGGTTAATCAAACTTCATGTTTTAGGAAAAAACCACTAAAAATGTAAGAAAACATAAAAATTAGATTTAAGCCATCTATCATATGCCCTACATTATAACTTTATAGTTTGGCAAGAAAACAACTGCATAGGCATGCAGTTGTACATGCGATGGCTTCTGCATGCTAATAGGGGTCACTTTACAGGTTTCCTGTTTCGGATATTGGGTCATGTCACTGGCCATCCTCTTTTGGGGGCCAAAGTTGTGGCTGCAATGCTTATGTTTTCAACTGTATCTGGCATTCTGATGGCTCTTTTCCTAAACACTGCTGGGGGAGCCTGGGATAATGCAAAAAAATTTATTGAAACTGGTGCTCATGGTGGGAAAGGGAGTGATTGTCACAAAGCTGCTGTTACTGGGGATACGTAAGTTTTTCATTTACCCATTTATATATTTTTTTCTTTTTTTTTTCCTTTCACCTTCTCTTTTCTTCTGTTTGATGAATACAAACTTCTATGAAAACTGTAAAACTAAAGATACCGTGAAAGGCATACTACCAGTACTGATGCATGAGTGGTTCAGCTGCTACGGCCAGTACAAACATAGTGAACTCATGGGCTTTCTCTCTCTAGCATCGACAGGTCCATCAACATGGGACCAATTAATCTGGAGGAAGGCGCTAACAGTTAAGACTTTTTCAATGATGTAGGCCATCTCCAATTGGTACTGGCCTACTAATGGTTTGGAAATGTTGACCGCAATGAAGATTTTCAAGGGAGACCTGGCTTCTTGAAGTTGGATACTGTTGGCACACCTTCCTTCTCATATTAGTCCTTAATGGAACCTTCTATACCTGCATGCCCTATTCATTGTGCGCCTGGGAAGTTTTATCCTAATGGGAGTGGAATAGCTTATGCACATGCTGTTCTAGTCAGACTGTCGGAATCGTGTGCAGTGCTTAATGTAGTTTAACCTGAAAACACATCAATTCTTGGGTCCATTCAGGAAGAAACACCAGGGCCCTTCTCCTCTAGTGCTGTTCTTCTCTAAAGGCTTCCTATAGTCTTAAAATTTCCTTTGCCAGATTGATCACCCAGGTGCTTTAGCCATAGGTTTCCTTGATGACCTCCTGCCTTGCCTTCCAATCTCATCTCTACAAGATTAACAATTGAATTTGGGTTCATTGAAGCTTCTCTAAATCTATTGGTCGATCAGCTTGTGAATGGTGCCTTCAAATTTGCCTAGCATCAGCTGTTTCTCTTCCATTAATCTTGAATCCTTTTAGTTTATTCACAGTCTCTCTTCCATAATAGCTTGATATTGTCTATTCTAGGCAATTGTTTTGAGGCATGGGAGCAGAAAAAGAAGTCTGCACCTTCATTGGAGTTTCTTCCTTCTGCTTGTGCTGCCCAATTCTACCATCGCTTCTTTATGGCTATCATTTTTAACCTTCTAGTAAAAGTTTCATTCTGAGAAAGCATTACCATTCATAACCCAGAGCTTAGATTATGATTTCTCTTGAACAAAAAGTGAATTTCTACTTAATTGCATTGTGATTCCACATACGCTGGGACCGTGCACTCAGTTATGACCATCTCCTAATGTGATGTTATGTTATATCTGGTTCTTCAAAATTTTTTAGTTAAGTTACTACTAGAGAGCAATATTTTGAGAACTAAATTGGATGAGTTGGTCCAAAATGGTTCAATTATGATCCTTTACTGGTCCAATTTGGCCTAGAAAATAGTTGGGAAACAAATTGAATGAACCAGTTAAACCAGCTGTTTAGACCGTTGAAATAGGTAAAACATAGAGAACCCACTAACTAAAATTTTACAAAACCCGAATTAAAATACTGTAAGTAGCTTGGATCGTTGATAACCCTCACTTGTACCATGGGTACAAAGGTTCAAATCTCCCCGTTTTACCTTTTTGAACTAATTACTCTCATCTTAATTTTATTTTACCCTTTCGAACTCACTACTTTCGTCTTATTTTTTTTTAAGTGCTTCTACTGTTCAAGCTGGTTTACAGTGAACCACTGACTGAACTAATATGACTAGCAGTTCCATTTCCAAAACATTGCTTGTAATATTCACTATTTTTCATGCTTGTTTTGTGATAGTCTTGGAATGATATCATTTAGAACAAAAGAAATTACCAATATTTATATTACTTTTCTTTCAAAATTTTATTTATGTTAATTAATAAATATTTTTGATTTTGATGGATGCAATTACTGATTACATGCAATGTCTTTTTCCTTTCCTTGTGTTAAAGTCATGGTACTAGTACTACTGCTAAAGATAAAAATAAAGAAAAAGCAGAGAAGGAGAAAAGAGAAATGAAAACATGTGATCATCATCATCATTATACTGTTTTCCCACCTATATGGGGTCAGTTACATGGGTCCTGATGTTCATGTAAAAACTTTAAAAGTTCAGACAATTACAATGGGGATATTCGATGCCTTTTGATTTTTAAGTAATAACGCCCTTTTCATCATCTTTTTATGGAATTAGTGCAAGTTGATCTCAGTGATATTCTTCATCATATTACTCTTCATTAAAAAAGCTCTAAAAGATAGAAAATGAGGATACCACCCTATTGAAAGAAATTCAATTCAACGTTGGGCACCAATTCAGAGAAATTCCAATACCCCAGTGAATATGTACTCATTTTTGTTAATTTCCACCTGGTGGTGCAAGAATCATTATTCTGTGCACAATGCTACATGTTTTCAACTCAGTGAAGTATGGGGGTTAAATTTTGGTGGTGGTTTACCATGTTACCCAGGTTTGTTGTTGTCTCTTCTCTATTCTTGTGGTGCAAAAGAATCATTTAAGACCAGACTATCAAAATGAGCGGTGGTGTATAGCTTGAAAGTCACAAAAATAGGCTAATTTTGATACTCTCTGATTTCTCGTGCATTACATAGGCGACCATGTTACCGTCATTAGAAACCATCATGGATGGCTAGCTTATTTTCTGCTTGAACTTCAGTATAATTTTTTATTTATGAAGGGTCCAACTGGTCTATTTTGGACATTGGGAGAGACATGTATTCCATTTCTCAGGTGTTTGGGTTAACGTAAATTTAGAGAATATATTTGTCCCGTAAATCATTTTCTGTTGGTCCTGAAGGCCAATTTAATTCTGTCGCAGAATTCTTTTATACAAGTTGATTTAGTGAGGCTGCATTCATTAAGCTACTAAAACACAGACTGTGTAGAAAATAGAAATTGTTTCTTTTTTCCCCTAGGCTATCTTTCATTACCTGATAGATTTCTGTGTAATTTTTCACTTGGTTTTTAGTGTTGGAGACCCGTTCAAGGACACTGCTGGGCCATCTCTTCACGTTCTCATCAAGATGCTTGCAACGATTACACTGGTCATGGCACCTGTCTTTCTATGAGTTGAATTTTATATGGCATCTTTGACAAAAAGCATGAGGGGCTCTCAATAGGATGCAGCTGCATACTGGACAAACGTTGCAAAATTTTCAATTTTCCCCTTTCCTTTTTTACTAATTTGAGAAATAATGTTACACTTGACTATGCCCAAGTGGTCTAGCGTACTCGAGTGACATATACATAGGATAATATTGATTGTAGCGATTGAAAATTTTCGTTTGCACTGATATTTTTGTGGGATATACGTGAAAAACTATTTTGACTTAGCTAAAGCTTGGTTGGTTTGTTTCCTCGACGTGCCAGCATTTTAGATACTAAGGAAAACAGCTTGAATGCTCACTTGCGAATAGAGACCGAGGGGCAGGGGTGGTTACTTCCAAAATAGACTCTAATGTTGTCGCCTTTTAATAGGCACGTGCGTTGCTTAGGCGCATACGTGTGTATATGTTCTCTAATTCAGCGGATAACCAGGCTAATATAATGAAGGAAATGGTAAGGTAGAAAACGTTGGGAGTAAATATTATCATAAAAGTGTAACTGGTTCTGTACCTCTGCACCTATTAGATTGGAGGAACATTTTGTAGTGGCCTATTGTAAATTGGCCCAAACATTTCAGTGTCTTGGGCGGTGTTTTAAAAACTGAACTGTCTGATGAATCATTTTTTTGTCCGGTTTGCTCGATTTAACCGTTGGCTCAAATCATGTTGAAGTGTGATGTCAGTATGATAAAATTATGATGTAATAATTATTATAAAATTTTAATTATTAAAAATAAATTTAGATATATAATGTTGGGCGTAGGCAAAGAGTCATTGGGCTGACTTGTAGGCATTTTTATATATAAGTTATAAGATTAAATAATATAATTATGCAAAGCATGAAACTGATGAAAATTAATGACATGATAACTTATCAATGATGAATTCATGATAATTTATCATTATCATTATCAATGATAATTTATCAACTAGCGCTTTGTATTTTTTTATTTTTATTTTTATTTTATTTTTTATAAATGCCTTGGATCGGATCATGGTTGAACTGGTTTTTACGGTTTGACCGTCCAGTCCAAGCGGCCCAAACGGTTTTCAAGAAAATGCAAGAATCGGGTGTGAACCAAACCACCTACTTTGCGGTTCACGGTTAGACCAGTTGAACTGGGCGGGCTGGTCTTGTTTTCAAAACAATGGTCTTGGGACAATGCCGTAACAACTAGTCATACAACTGTAACATAGCCAATGCATTGTTCTCTCAGTAGAATTGAACAATGAAATTTCCCCTCGATTGCCTGAACTTGTAGCACCTCATGTTAGTGGCCTTCACTTTGAGCTATTGTCTGTTCACTTGGGCACATAAGCATGGGCTATGCGTCTTTCTAGGTGGACTGAATCAAGATATTCATTTGTTGAGCATGAGCCAACGAGTAGTTTGGTCTTACTAGTCACACTGCTAGCCATCGATTTTCTGAATTTTTGGTAAGCATATATACTAAAATAACCTTCTACATAAATATTTGAATAGCATTCATTTCATATTTATTTTTATTTTTCTTAGTTAATAGGTCAATAAAGAAAAATTACCAAGAGTTATGGTAAGCACAGTTATGTCTAGAAGTGCAACTTGGGTTGAGTACCCACAAATCAAACTGGAACCAACCTGATTTTAAGTAGGTTTGGTTTCACTTTTTTGACTTGTAAGGTTGGTTTGAGTAGATTTGTCCGATATGCATCCATAATTTGGGTGGGTTTGGTTTGAGGGTTTTGGTACCCATGCCAAACTTGAACTATAATAGTAATTAAAAAAAATTTAAACACTTTTCCGATCCTAAGCTGCATTTATAAAATATTTAGAAAATGATATTTACAATATTATCCAACCAAGTATCAAGTGCCACTCAAAAATGGATTGATAAGATTACTTACGAAGCATGTAAGTTTATTAGCCTTTGACTTTGCAAAAATGGATGGATAGTTATATGATAGCATAAATCACGCAATGGATAAACAATATTTTGTAATTATATGTTATTATTAATCTCATAATAGATGAATAATATTTTGCGAATACATGATAACTTTAATTTGTGATTTACAAAATTACTATTTCTTTGAATTATGAAATTTGAGTTATTTTTATTGTTTGAACCATTAACATGCTTTATAAAGTAAACATAGAAAAAATTAGTGCTAGATTCGAATGGTCAAGTTCTTTTTTAATTGCTAATGGATTCTTATGCATTTCCACTTGATCTTTATTGCAAAATTTACATAAATATGAAATGGCTTTAAATGTCATAATGTATGTACTGTAGCTAATGAATATTTATAAAATGAGAATTTATTTTTTGGCTTGTTTGAATGAATTGATTTTGAATCAAAATTGAATCAACCCCACCTTAGAAGTAGGGTAGGGTCAACCTCGAATTGAAATGATATAAAAATAGGATAAGGTAGGATTTTAAGAAATATGATTAGGGTAGCCTAACCAACTTGAGTTGCACCCCTAGTTGTGTTCCATAAATTTTCTTTATTTTTAATTTAATTATTGATTATTTTTGAGATCTAAGCCACTCATTGATGATAAATAATGTCGATTGATATGATAATATGGTTTGACTAAGTTATTTTGCTTGAATTGTTTTGAATTTGGCATTATCATAATTTTATTAAGTGGACCATAAATTTTATATGTTAATGCGCGAAATTATGATTAAATAGGTGGAAATATTTTAAACATGATTTGAAGACTTTTTGATATGTTATATCATGATTTGATAGAAGAGATCAAGTTAGATCTTCAAAGTGGTTAGAATGGACACTTTTGATTAATTGACTATTGTGGGTCAATTTAGTGAAAGTTAGAAAAAAAATTAAGTTATTTGGAAAATTGAAATCTATAAGGAGGGTTACTTAGATGGAAGAAATGTAATGTCTAGATCTATTTAAAGCTGTTGGGACGAAGATAGAGCATAAAAGCCTAAAAGATATAGAAATGAGCCCAGTAGACGGCCTAAACCAGTGTTTAAAGCCCAAATTTGAGGTGAAATTATTAGTAAAAGTGCATAATTTTGATGACAAACAAAACTTGATTGAGTGTATTACTAATGAAAGTCTCTTAAGATCTAAAATGTAGAAATAGGTTCAGAATTGTAGTTGAAAACATGGAATATTAAAGAACTATAACTCATTTGCTTAAAGTGTTAAAGATAACTTAGACCAAACATAATCTTCCTAATAAATTTCAAAATGTTTGAAAGTAACATGCTTATCTGCAACACTTGGGGTGTTAATTTTGATAAATTGGTACTTGAATACTTGACTACCTTGGAGTTATTTCTAATGTAACTGAAAAAGGAAAGGAATTGAGCCAAGGAAAATTTTTAAATCGTGATTTTAGTGATGGATTGAGATGTGAAGAAATTGTCTTGAAATAAAAGAATGCAAATGATTTGATTGTTGGTTATTTGGGGCATAACTTTTATGCATTAGATTTTAATATTATTTGGGAAATGCAATGATTAAAAGTATATGAAAAAAGGAAGGGAATAAAATGGAGAAAAAGGTGAGAAAAATCACACATAGCAAGGGGGGCAACGCATTTGACGCCGCGGTGTTGGATCAACATAAGGGTAGGTGCGTGCCATCAGAAAATTTGACGTCGCAGCGTCCAATTTGATGCCGTGGTGTCGATTGCTGAATAAAGTCGGTGGTTCAACTTTTCACCCCGTTCTATTTTATTTTTTTCTCTGCGGTGTCAATTGCTGAATAAAGTCGGTGGTTCGACTTTTCACCCCATTCTATTTTATTTTTTTCTCTGTTCCATCTCTTTGATTCCCCACACCCAAATCCCATGGTTTCTACCCCTTTTCCATGTCATTTAGCTAGGAAATTACTTGTTAAAGAGTGAAAACCCATTGATCTTGCAACTAAATCTAAGTTTTCTCAAGTTGGACAATGAAAGGAGGGAGAAGAAGCTGTTTGGCTGCAACCCGTGGAGGATTTTGAGGATTTGACACTGGATTCATGTGCTAGGGAGGAAGCCACACATCAATTCAAAGGTAAACTCTTTTTCCCCAATCAATTTGATGGTCTGCTCCATTAGGGTTTCATGTATAGTGATTTTTGGGGGATGATGATGGGTGTTTGTCATTAAAAACATGGGAGAAATGATTAATGGAGTGATTATTGTGTTTGTGGGGTGGCATGAAAAATTATGAATTATGCATGATTAGGGTTTTGGAAAATTCATGAATGGTAGATTTTGGGGGAATTGGCATATAATTGTTGGAGACTTCATGGGTAAAATGATGAAGTCATTGATTTCAATAGGTTTTTGAGATGATTTAACCAAGAGAAATTCGACTATGGTGTGGCACAATAATCCAATTGATTGTTGAAAAGGGGGATTTTCTATTTAGGGTCTATGATCCATAAATTTATCAAAGTTGAATCTCAATTGGCTTGTTTTTATGATTAATCACATATTATTTGAGTTGTATGAAGAGTGTATATGATGGTGAATGAAATTCCCTTGATAAACTTAATTGAAATGTTAAAATTGATATGATGCAGAGAAAATGTTCAATGAAATGCTCAAATGAGAAGTGAAATTATATGTAAAGGATTGATTCAACCCTAAGATCCCAATGAAGTGAGAATTTGGGAATTTGTTTGCTTGGGAATGTAATTAACCTTGTATAATGCCCTGCACCCCCACCCCCACCTTATGCGTTTCAACCATCCTATACTGGGGCCGATGCTGGATGCTACTATTGCTATGACATTTCCTTATAATCCTCACTCCTAGGGTAAATATCTTGCCAAACATCCAGCAGAGTCTATCCTAAAATATTCAAATCTATACCCTAAAATACATGTATTAAATCATATAAAAATTACAATTCAGGAATTATAAGATGACATTTCAATTTATAACGCTCATACTTATAACCATAGCTCCACCCAAGATTGGAACCATATCATGATGACGATATTTGTCATTAGAATCATACCATTCTATCATAATATCTTAAATAATTTACTATGACATGACATACATCGTTGGAATCTTTTTAAACTACAATTATATAAATACATCATAAACTTTACAATTATACAAGTATACCATTATACAAGAATACTATGGGATTCTAATCCCTACATGCTATCATACCAACAAATGTCTTCTACTTTTGCTTGCCAGTCCCAATACAAAGTTGGGATTCTTTACCTGTCCTATCAGCTAAAAACATAAAATAAGAATACGTGAGTCCGGGCAACTCAGTAAGTAGGCAAAAATATAAAATAATAATTATTCGTGAGTCACATGTTCTAATCCAAAACATGTATTAATTATAACAATGTAATCACCCATATATATAAACTCATCAAGTTCTAGAACCACACCCATGAATACAATGCATATATCTCATTCCGTGATGTAAAACACAACATTCATCAATTCATGTAAATACAAACCACTTACAACATTCAGGCGTACAATATCACAAGTCATATCATTATTGAATTATACATTACCATGCAGGCACCTCATATCATATTTGTCCCATTCAGGCATAACCTCATAATTGCGCCATTTAGGAACAACCTCATACCCTTATGTCACATTACATCCATCTCATGGAAATTCCAATAATATATATGTTCATTCATTTATCATATATCACATTTAAATCATGGAATAATACTTATCCCTGGCAATCAACAATCCCTACATTCATGTCCTTTAAATTACATCAACTTACTCTAGATAAGGGGATAACAAGCATTCATAAGCTATCTCAATTATTCATTCATATACAATACTGGGATATTCTCTATCCCTATTATTCAGACATCCATACACAAAAATACATCAAAAAAGATAATGATATGAGATACTTTCTATTCCCAACAATCACATGTCCATATCATAAACAAATACTAATAATTTTCATCCAAGGAATACTCACTATCCCTATTATTCATAAACCATCATCTTTTAGAAAATACGGGATATTCCAAATTCCCAAACAAAACATACATGCCCAGAAATAAACAATGAGATGTTCTATATCCCCATCCATGTATTCAGTAGTCAAAGCCTACTTACCTTCGGCCTCAAGCTCCATACCATATCCCTCAAGCTCTATAGCATTTCATTCATCCTCAATTGTCCTGCACAGGTAATGATCTAATTCATTTGGAAAGACAATTTCAACTAATTCATATTAAATCAAGGCATTATACAATAAATCAATCCATTGATAAGTCTATATGGCTTTTAAGTGCATAGCTGCATTCCAACATTAATCACCAAACCATCTAGCTTATCTTCTCCTTAATCACTTTTTAATCATGTAATTAATACATCATATTAGTGCCTCTTTCATAGCCAATCTCAAGTTGTAATATGTCTAATCATTCACATCACTTTTCTCATGGAAGTGTTTCATCAAACACATGATAAGCACAGGTTAAATTAGAGTTTTCAAACGAATATCACAAGAAACCCTTTTTCCTTACAATATTCATCTTTTATATCACATAATTAACACAAAAACAAATTTAGAACAACTCAATTAAGCTTTTAATTTAGTTAATTCATGACTCACATGGCCCACATAGAAAAACCCTCTTTAATCCCACTTAGGGCATAGTTCAAAAATCAAACTTTCCACACCCAATCAACCCAAATAAGTCCCACAATATTATAATTCATGTCTTAATCATTTCCCCCATGATTATTACATAAAAATATGAAATTTCTCAAATCCCACTATTCACTAAAACCCTGGCAAGGTATAAAGTATAATTTCTCATGTTCAATTAGATTCCAAATTATTCTAATTAACTCATTACTCACTTCCCCCCATGAATCTCACATCAATTCCATCGATTTTTCCAAAATTTCACTAATGAAGAAAATCCTAAGAAGCCTAAAATTCAAATTCGGTTGAAGGAAAGTAGCTTACCAGGTTATTCGCATGTGGCTTTCTCCCACGAACAAGAATCCAAGTAGCTTACCAGGTTATTCACACTTTGTTTATAGGTTTGTCTTTAGTAAGTTGTAGATGAATGTGCTTGTGCATTGAAGTTCACTTATCCAAGCATCTACTTTGTCTATGCAGCTTCGTCTATCCTCACTATGCAACTTCTACTTTGTCTTCCACTTTATTTGTAGTAAGTAATAGACGAATTTGATTCTGCAAACGAAGTCGAATTCCTCATTTGTTCTGCACTTGTTTGAGGAATAGATGGAGTTCATCTTGCAACTTCTTTCTTACTTCAAACTTGATTTGTTTGCCTTTGGTCAGATGAAGTTACTTCACTTTGTCTATTCAGCTTGCCTTTTTATCCTTGGGCAAATTCTTTCTTCTTGCTTTGCTGGTCAGATAAAGTCTTTTATCTTTTGCACAATTATTCGGGCGGCTGTTTCTGTGTCTTTCGTCATTTGTCTGAACCCTTTGATTCGGAGAAACTTTGGCCAATTGATATGCTCCCTGACCATGGCTTCATCTTTAGCTATTTCTGTCATTGCATTTGTCTATAGAATTTTTTCATTGGATTTAATAGACAAAGCAACCTCCTTGTGGTTCATATTTGAGGCCTCATTTCTTCTTCTTTCATGATCTTCAACAATTACATCCCTTTAGAATGTTATAGGTAGTTGTGATAGTTTGTTGTAGACGATTGTGGTCCTACACTTAAAAGTTTTTTGTACTTGCTATGTTATTAGCTCTGAATATATATCATTTTAACAAAACACATTTATCCTTATAATTTGCACATGCTGTAGAGCAAGGACAACATTCATTTTCATTCAAACACTTAATATGATATCTCAATAAAGCTCAATGCAACGTATATAGTTCAACATATTAAATGATGACTAAGACTAAGCGCACAATGAAAGAAAGATGTGTACATGAATAATTAAACATTCATGATTATTCACATGATTAGTTAACATTTATCAAATCATAACTATGCATATGATTGTTTAAGATTTAAGCATATGTATTATTTTATCTTAATATAAGTTTTGTTATCATCACAATCATATATAATAATTTTGACAATCTCCTCCTTTTTGTTGACGACAAAACTTTAAAAACTTGTTATGAAAATTATAATCTTCCTTTAATCTCCTCCTAAATATCTAGCTTATATAATCCTATGGGGTTCGACCCTTTTTATCACTCCCTTAATCTCATTTTAACATACACATGTCTCTCACATTTCTCTCCCTTTTTGAGTCAGAATCAAAAAGATTTAGCACATTATTTTTCTACTAATTTGTTTATTTTCCTCCCCCCCAACTTATTTAAACTTATATAATTAACTTTCTTTCTCCTATTCTTAATTTTGTTTCTCCCCCTACCTATCACATTTATCATACAATTCTCTTTCCCCCTTAATTTCATATAATGCATAGTATAATCATTTCATTGGAGATTCATATTAATGATAATGCTCAATAATTGCAATAAGTAAATAGCTTTTAAGCACATGTTTATAATTATAATAATTTTTTGTTAATACAAGAGGCAGATTCATATGAAGGGCAATATTCAAACATTGGAGAAATGTAATTAATGATTAGAAAGATAAGTAAACAAGCATTCAACAATATATCATCAAAATCATAATTCTCTTTCAGATACTAAGGATGGCAGATTGATAATTAACATAATTTCATGCCATTTAAAACAATTTTACATCTATTAATAAGCACTCATCAAGCAATAATTGTAATATGATGATGCATAGTTTTAGCTTGATGGGTTTAATTTTGGGTACTTATTTTAAATGTGTGTCTCCTTATCTTTTGTTTTAATAGCTAACTATCATTATTATCAAGAGAGATGGTTGGAAGTATTAATGATAAAGTTAATAGGTTGCTTGGAAAGTGGAGATATGCTTCGCATTCTCTTTCACGTATAGAAGGGTTAGAGACAAGATTACTTTTTAGTGCATATCAGAGCAGTCATGGCATCGTTGAGTTCTTCTTTGAAGCAAATTCAAGATAAAGATGACAATGCAAGTTTCAAGATTGTAGGAAAAATTCTATTTCTTCATGACAAAATCAAGCAGTTAAAGGAAGATTTATCTTTCATTAGGGGTAATATTGCTCATTTTGAGCGTTTCTTGACCAAGAACTCCATGGATTATGTGGAAGCCATAGATCACATTAAACACTTGGAGGCAGAGTTGGCCAAAGCTCATCAAAGGATTGATGAATTGGAGACGATTGTTAATATTTTGGTCAAATAGATAATTTTATTTTTTTATGTCTTTTAATGGTTTGAATCTTTTAGTTGTAATATTGTACTGTTTATATTTGCATTTAATTTTGATTCTTAGTAGCCTCTAATTTTTGGATCCTTTATAGAGTTTTATGCTTGGTGAGTTATGATTTATATTTCATAAGAGCACTCTTATACTGATTCAAGCACTGGATATGTGATTAAAAGAATGTGAACCATTTTTAAACATAGTTTATTCATCATAACTCAAGAGTGAAAATGCGTGGTCCTATTGGGTTTTTACCAAGAAGATGGTTACTAAGATTTGTGCTGTAGATTTAATGAGTCTCTTGGGAATTGGTTGTGACCCTATGTATTCTTTGCTTCATCTATATTAGATGATATTTAGTTGAACAGATAAATATACAATGTTAAAAGGTAGACAAAGATGAAGCAAGGTAGGATTAAAGGGAATAACCAGATTTTCTTTTTAAAAGAAGAGGTTAAGCATTTGAAGAAGGAATTGAGGTATGCTAAGAAGGTAAATGCTTGTTTAGATTTTCTTTTGACTAACTACTGTATATCTTATGAGGATGTCATGGATCAAGTTATACCTCTGGAGAAAGAATTATTTGAGGCACAACGAAGGGTTGATGAGTTAGTGGCAATTATAGAGGCTTTAAGGATGTAGATATTTTTAATGCTTATTGTACTGAACTAAATGGATTTTTATTGGTCTTAAAGATTTTTTTTTTGGTTTCCTTTTATGATTATGAGTTTTATATTTATATCAATTTTGATTCGTATTAAGAGATCAAGCCTTTAATCATTATTACAAGAGGAATGATTAGGAATGGAATTCCTAATTGAGACATTATACTATGAAGTTAGGCTTGATTATGCCTTAGGATTGTAATGATGTTAAAGTTTTGATCTTATTAAGGTTTATTAAGATTTTCAGAATAGTTTAGCTCAAAGCAGTAAACTCATGTCAATTCAAATCTATGGTAGATCATTCAGGGGCATCTAGAATATACAGTTATGAAAAATACAATCAAGTTAGACAACTTATTTCTTTTGGGCGCTTTCTTTCATGAATTTCTCTTTTGAGCTCATAAGTGTTGTTGCCAAAGTTTGACTATTCATTCAACTTCTGCTATTTGAAGTTGTTGATGCATCATCTAAAATTTGATATTATCTGGGATACAATCTTGATTTGTTCAATCATTTTCTTGTATATGGAACTTGAACTTATTGTCTCATTTTCTTGGATTTGTGACCTGAGAAGAAGGTTTTGATTTTTCATTATTTTCATTCTTCTTCTATGCTAGTTTTAAGCTCTCTTGCATACACTTAAGAAACTCTTACATTTTCTCTTCATTGATAGGCTCAAACAGATGAATAGGTATTGATAGTTTATTAGTGCAAATTATCATTTCAACCACAATAGTATGTAGAGAAATAGACTTATGAGTTGAAGCAATTTTCATGAATAGATTGGATAACCATCTTGCCTCAATCAATCATTTGAGTTATTTGAACTAGCACAATTGTAAATAGTAGTTAACCTTATATGCTATATCAACTCAGCTTTATTTTTAATGATTTTGATCACAATCATTTAGTTTTGTTATTTTACTCTATTTTTAGTTTTATGTCTTTTCGGAATCCTTATCTTTAAGTTATTTATTATCTGGATGTTATTTTTCTTACTTCTTGATCATATTTAGAATTTTACTTTATATTTTTTTCAGAATTTTGTGAATTCTATATTCTTCCTAAGTATATACATGAATGAACAAGATATGTACAGACAAATTCATAAAGGTATGCAAAATAAAATTTCAATTCTAGCATATACATGAATTATTAAAGTTATACAAGTGAAATTCTAAATGTGAATTCTAATGAATCATTAATGATGCATAGAGTGAAGTCTGATTTCTATCAACATATAAATAAATCACTAATGAAGATATATAGATGAAATTTATTTCTACAGATATGTAAATAATCAGAGATAAGTAATTAAAAGGTTAAACATGAATTCTTATTAACAGGAGAATGAACAAGTAGAAATACTCAAGTAAAATTTCAAATGTGAATTCTAATTTCTATCAATATACAAATGAGTTATTATAGATAAAATTTCAAATCCTAATTTTTAACAATGCATAGATAATATATATGTTAGAATTATTGTATAATTTTGATGACAACAAAACTTTTCTTAAGACTTGATCTATGCTAATGATGATTTTAGTCCAGGAAGTTGAAATGAAGACAAACATGCCTGGCACGAATAATCATTATTGCAATATTTTGAATGCAAGCATATTACATAAATTATTTTGGAAAATGAAGAATTCATTATGATCCATAGTGCATTAATCTTGTTTACTGTATGTTGGATCATAGACATATCATGTGCTTATCACTTTAAGCTTTCATTAGAAAAATAATATGTCATTTATCCATGTTCTACAACTTGTGAAAATTATGTGGGGATAAATATATTTTGATAAGTGTGCTTCATAGAAGATATTATTTTCTTTACATGAAAAAGAAATTATGAGCTTATAGATATAAAATCATGATTTAAAGTACATATCCATGCTTTACAACTTATGCAAATTAAATATGGATAATTATGTTGTGATTTATAATAAAAAATATGATAAAAAATGTCAAGCTAATAATAAGGCAAAAGTGTAAAAATTTTCAAGTATAGTTGCACTGTTACAGTAATTTTGATATAGTACTTTTGCTATAATAAAATGCTACAGTGCTACTATAGTGACAATAGATTGTCTAAGACAAAGTGAAAGATAAAACTTGTTTAAGATGAAGTGGAAGACAAAGTAAAGCTTTAAACAAATTAGCAGATGAAGTAACCAACGAAGTTTGAGTTAGTAGATGAAGTAACAGATGATTGATACAGTAATTTGCTATAGTAATTTGCTATAGTATAACATACAAAGCTTAAGGTGACTTGTTGAAGAAGTAACAAACAAAGCAGTGTGGTACTACACTAATCTGCTATAGTAATGTTGCTACAGTACCAATAGACAAAGATATTCATCTAATACTTAAGACAAATAATAGATGAAGCGCTGCTATAAAGATTTGCTATAATAATATACTATAGTAACCTACTATAGTACTAGCAAATGAAGCTAGCTAATTTGTTTGCTACTTACTTTAGACAAAGTGGTGCTACAGTGATTTACTACAGTAATGTGCTATAGTAACTTACTATAGTGAAAATTTGCTATTTTCAAATATCAAAAATTCAACACTTTATAGCAGCTGGATTTTGCAATAACATTCTTCCAAGCGGTCCAAAACCTTTTTGGATTATAAAATTGATAATCCATTGAAGGAGAACAAAATGCTTGAGGGTTCTAAGTGCTAAATAAGAATCAAACATCAAGAACTCATTCAAATTTTTGAGTGCAGGACTGCAGATATTTGATCTAACCATCTGCCACATTTCAAAAAGTTTAAGTTATAGAGATTTTGAAATATCCTCAAAGATGTCAATTTGAATACTCTATTCGAAATCTCATCTTATTCGAAGAGACAATGAAAAGGCAACGGATGGAAGAAGAAGTTCAGAGAGCAAAACACATTTGTCTGAAAATGAAGAAGCCCAACTTCGTCTAGAAATCAACTATAGATAAAGTAGGAGACAAAGAGAGTCTGTCAAGCTAGAAAGAAACATTATCAGATATTAACTTTAGATAAATGAAATAAAGCACTTCTCAAAGTAGAACAATTGAATTTGTTAGAATTTATTGTCTTCTTTCCAAAATTGTGAAATAAGTCAGAGCTGCAGCATCTCCTCAATTACCTAAATCAGCTATTCACCTTCTTCTATGTCAAGGTCGGCATTGCAGAATAGCTCTAAGCATATGAGAATTAATTAGAAGATGACATTTTCAAATAAAGATTATCAGAATGGTCTTCTATATTTATTTCTTGCTCATCTACTTTCGTCTCTACATTTAATGAAGATCAACTTCCTCCAATGGTCAAGTTTTTAAGAGAGCTATTTAAGGAGAAGAGATGAGATGATTCAAAAGTGGTGAAGGAATACTTTTCAAATGTGCTTAACCTTACGCAAATCCTTCCACCGATGGCCAAGAGCTTAAACCCTTAGTTATCCATCCATGAGCTTTAACCTGCATATCTATATGACCATTGAGTTTACATTATGGAAAGATCCTTTTATACTACTAGAGTTGTAAAAGATTTCATCTTCCCCTGTGCTTCATTGTAACACTTTGTAAAAGTGTATAAGTTTTCTGGTTAATTTGAAAACTAGAGAGTTGTTGGTGACCTCTAGAAAACCATCAAGTTTGCTGGTGATCTTCGAAACCAGTGAGTTTTCTAGTGAGCTCACGAAGCTAGTAAAGTGTTGGAAACACTGTTTATGCCCCATAGAGCTGAAATCTAGAATAGTTCTGGGAGCGCTATTGTATTTCCATTAATAGGATATAGTGGAACCCAAGGCATAATGAGTTGTGCATGGATGTAGGGACAGGGTTCCCTAACCACTATAAAAATTGTGTTCTGTGTGTGTTTCTGCTTGGTTGTTTTATATTTCATGCACCTTACTGTTTTTATTATTTATCTTATAATGCACCACACATAATCATGAAAAGAGGGAAATGGTCTAATAGGGGTTAAGCAATCAATTTTTATATACCTAATTCACCCCTCCCCTCTTGGGTTAAGCCATACTTTGAGAACTAACAGTATGCACATAAAAATTTAAATACAGATAATGGCACTTAATTAAATCAATTGGTATTTAGATACCATACTTGCACTTACCTTTTGGTTCCTATGAGAGTCGCTTTGTTCATCTAGTGTTTAGGAAGCATTTATCTTTTGAAGGAACTTGGTATTTTATCGTGTCTCTATTTTGTTTCTTCAGACCAAGTCTCCTTACTTTTTCTTCTTCTTCTTTAGGAGTTCATTTTCTCCTTTCATTGATTTCTTATAGTCAAGTTAGTCTTAATAGTAACATTAGTATGTGAGTGCAAAGTGCTTTATCCCTTAGTAATTGTCTTTTGCTTATGTTAAGATTTCTCATATCAACTTACAAGCTAAGGCATCTTCACAAATGTTGTGGTAGAGAGCATATAAAGAGATTTCAACATTTTCAGATCTACTCTTGTTTCATCTTAGCTTATGCCAATATAGATGCTTTTCTATGTATAAAGATTATTTGGCCATAAGATATATTTCCAATCTCTTCTTCCATTATACATAATTCAATCCATTAAATATATGGAACTAGAGAGATGGAGTATCCTTTGGAGAACAGAGAGGATGATATTGTTGGCTAAGCCAAACGAATTACTAGAATTATTTATCTAGCCTACTCTGATACCACTTATAGAGTTCCATAATATGGCTTAACCCAAGAGGGGAGGGGTGAATTGGGTATATGAAAATTCATTACTTAACCCCTATTGAACCATTTCCCTCTTTTCGTGTATGTGTGAAATGTATTATAAAATAAATAATTAAATAGTAAAGTGCATGAAGAATAGAGCAGATAAACAAACACACACAAACAACATGATTTTTATAGTGGTTGGGGAACCCCATCCCTACATCCACTCTTCCAAGAGCACACACTCATTGTGCCTTGGGTTCCACTATATCCCATATAATGAAAATATAATAGTGCTCCTAGGACTCTTCTAGATTCCAGCTCTAGGGGATATAAATAAGTGTTCCCAATATTTTTCTAGATTCCAGCTCTAGGGGGCATTAATATAGTGCTCCCAACACTCTTTTGGTTTTCACAAGCTCACTAGGAAACTCATTAGTTTTGAAGATCACCACAAAACTTGATGATTTTTCAGAGTTCACCAATAACTTATTATAATGTGGTTTTTCCAAGCTCACCACAAACCCACTGGTTTTTCAGTTTAACTAGAGAACTAATACACATTTAAGCATGGGGGATGATGAGATCTTTTACAGCTCTAATAATATAAAAAAGATCTTCTTAAAATGTAAATTCAATGGCTATAAGGTATGTAGATTGAAGCTCATAAAAGATAGATGATGGTTTAAGCTCTTGGTCATGGGTGGAAGGATTTGCATAAGGTTAAGGTCATTTGATATGTTTTCCTTTACTCCCTTTGAATTGTCCCACCTCTTCTCCTTAAATAGCTTATTCATAATTTTAACTATTGGAGAAGATGGGTTTTATTGAATGCAAAAGCAGGAGTAATAATGAATGATGAAGACCACTGAGATTTTTGCTATTGGAGTGCATGCCTTCTTATTTATCTCGAGCTGCTGCATTAAGGTTCTTTTATAGAGAGGAAGATAAGTTGTTGTTAAAATATCTTTTCTTATTTTGACTTGACACAACTGGAAAACTTACAGTGCCACTTATTGCCAAAAATGGTGGCTGAAATGAGTCTGCACAATGAAAGCATGGATGCAGATGCCATTTAGATACAAGTCACATAAATTAATTTTCCCCTGATAAGTCATGGACTCTCTCAGTCTACATTTGTTTGCCATAAATTTTAGATGAATTCCTCCATGAGATTTATCTATAAGTTGAACCTTTGTGAGTGTGATTTGTCTATTGTAAATAACAAATGAACTTTTGTGCCATAGATGAAGTTAAACTGATTGACAGATAAGATCTACTTTTGTTCCACATTTGTCTATTGAAAGTGTTAAACGAACTTTACTTTACTTTTTCTTAGATTTGCACTTTGTCTATAAGTTTATTTGTAGTAAGTTGTAGATGAATGTACTTGTGCATTTAAGTTTACTTGTATAAGTATCTACTTTGTCTATGCAGCTTCTTCTATCCTCACTGTGCAACTTCTACTCTGTCTTTCGCTTTGTCTGTAGTAAGTAATAGATGAATTTGATCCAATAGATGAAGTTGAATTCCTCCTTTGTTCTACATTTGTTTGAGGAATAGATGGAGTTCATTTTTGCAACTTCTTTCTTACTTCATTCTTGATTTGTTAGTCTTTGCTCAGATGAAGTTGCTTCACTTTGTCTATTCAGCTTACCTTTTTATCCTCGAGTAAATTTTTTCTTCTTGCTTTGTCAGTCAGACAAAGTCTTTTCTCTGTGCAAGATTGTTTAGGTGGCTACATCCGTGTCTTTCCTCATTTGTCTGAACCCTTGAAGAGATTACTCCTTCTTGCTTTGATTCAGAAAAACTTTGGCTAATTGATATGCTCCCTGACCATGGCTTCATCTTTAACTATTTCTGTCATTGGATTTGTGTAATGCCCCACCCTCCTAGGGTCGTTACTCCATTTTACACCATAAATCCACATAATTATACCATGATTTTCTCACCTCCAGGGTGGGTTGCTTTGATAGATTTTTTTTTGTTGACCTAATTTTTATAGAAAATTGGACAGAGTCTCCCTTGAAAATAGGGCTATCCACCTAGGTACAACCATTCATCATATATTATGATACAATTTTTTCATTATAATTCATAAAAGTAAAAACTATACACTCTAATATTTCTCTAGTCATTCAGACAACATCCTTATAACTCCACAGGCTCCCCCAGGACCGCAGTTGCATCATGATGAGAATGAATCCACCACACCACTATAAAATTTTCATTCCAAATACACCATACACCTCACGCTGCAATATTACATTGATATGACTATAAATTGCAATTATACATTATGAGACATAAATTAATTATAACTTTAATATACATAAGATGGGAATTTCCCAATTACCATATAAATAAAACTACAAATTCAACTATTATACTTTCTTACCAATCTTGCTTCTTCTGGACTTGACCTGTCAACTAAAAAAATAAAATGA
>JAYJMB010029136.1:0-37177 GCA_036873735.1 Pouteria campechiana | reverse complement strand
AAAAATAGAACAACATGAAAATTTATCATATCAAACCATTTTCATTTTTATTAATTGTCCTCAATTGACTACAGTTGCTGTGTACATCAGAAAATTACATATTGATATCCCAGACTATAAGTGGTCCTAATTATATCTCCACAATAGAAGAAAACCCTTGATTAAAAGGAAAAGTATAATACTTCTTAGAGACCAAAAATAAAACACTCTCTTTCAAAATAAATGTATGTTGTTTTTGGGATCGTCAGCACATTGTGATGACTTGAAAATTAGGAGATCGCCTCAAGCCAGTGGGCGAATAAGATGACACGACTTTAGATTAGGTTGCTAGACACTAGGTCAACCTAAAGAATGGGTGTTTTGATCGAATTAATTTGTTCTGGATGTAATTAAGATCGAGTAATTTCTACTATTTAGACCATAAAAAACCATAGAGATAGTAAGTGGTTTGTGACCTAATTAGTATATCTTGGAAGGACTCAGGACCAAGTAATCTTTATTGTGTTTAGACCTAAAAGATACAAGAAGAAAACAGGTAGCCTAGGTTTGGCTCAGTTTTCTCACATTGTACATGAGAAGCTTAGGAAGAGTGAGCTAGGTTAACTGGGTCTGGTTGGGCTCTCTCAATTACTCATGAAAAGCTTAGGAAGAGTGGGACCAGGATAACTGGATTTAGCCTATTTGAAGTGGTTTTGCTAAGGTTTGACTTTGTGAGTCATGACTCAGGTGACTCAGTATTAAACTTAAACTTTTGCATGAGTTGGTAAATAATGTTTGCTAAGCAGTGACTCAGTCCTAGACTTAGGCTTTTGAGTAATTGGATAAATAATGTTTGTTAAGGCTTGACTCAGTGAGTCGTGACTCAGTCCTAGACTTAGACTTTTGAGTGATTAGAGAAATAGTATTTGCTAAGGTTTGATTCGGTGAGTCATGACCTAGTGACTCGGTCTTAAACTTAGGTTTTTAATTAAATAGTGTAAGCAAAGCAGTGACTCGATGAATCATCATGACTCAGTCACTAGGTTGTAGACTTAGGCTTTTAAATGATTTAGTGAGTGGGGTTTTCTAATATCCCGTGAAAAACTAAAAGCGAGCGATCTCTACCGTTAACTTATGAGAGATCGTAGAGTCAGGTTAAATAAATTAAACCTAATTACACTTTGAGTTAACTAAGCTAATCATGGTCAACACTAATGATAATGATTAGTGCTAATGATAATTTTTAATAGGTTTAAAACAATGTCATTATCTCTCTAATTTTTATAGGTTGTCTTCCAGAACAATTATGTCATTTTCAGGATTTAATTAGTGTTTTGTCGATTTAAATATGTTTTAATTATTCAACCCTGCAATATCTTGTTGTCTGTTAATCATGTAGAACCCACCATACCACAACGTAGGTGGGACCCACGTGTGTACCATGGTGGGACTATAGCAGAGTGCCCTCAGGCACCAAGATAAATATCCAGTAGGCCAAAATCAGCACTTGCCTCGTGCAGAATCCTCAAAGCCTTCAATCTAGAAGAAAAGTTCTCTTTTCAAATGAGAGGGAGGGGGTTATTTATAGGCTTGGAAGGCCTACCTCTACTACCTAGGTGTACAGCGTAAAATTCTCACCTCCGCTACTTGGTAGTACATTGCAAATTCCTCATGCATTTGACTTTGGTTTCGCTATTTAGGAGTAGAATGCAATTTCTCCTTCTTGATTTCACCTTTGGCGAAGTCAAAGGCCAATTTGGATTGAGTTGGAATTTTGCCTTTGCCTCCTCTAGTAGGTAGCGGAGTCAAAGGCTAATTTTGTCTTAAGGCGGAATTTTACCTTTGCCCCCGCTAGTAGGTAGCGGAGTCGAGGACTAATTTTGCCTTAAGCGGAGTTAAACAATACTTCTCTTGGAATGCATTTTGCCTTGAGCGAAGTCAAAGAACACCTCTTGGAATGAAATCTTTGTAGATTATTCCACTCTCATTTTTAGTATTTTGCAAATGCATTTTCCAAAGATATAATTGAAAATATCATTTTACTAAAATACATTATAATTTGGTAAAATTACCAAACAATTTGTTTAATAATTTCTATTTTGAAATTTCATTTAATTCCAACTCCACTTGAGAGTACTTGGTCACATGGGATCATGAGACCCACCATTCTAAGCAACCATGAATTTTGAACCGTCCATCATTATTTCCCTGGCATGGTTAGAGCGTGCAACATTAGAGGGGTCCCTTTGCAGTTGTCCATGTGATTGTTGTTTTGGCCAGGCTGTTGAGTGAATCCTACTCTGCCTACACGAGTGTTGAAATGATTGTGGCTTCAAGCCTTTGCCAACGCGACCAGGTCGCGTAGTCAGACCTGGTAACATGTTGCTGATCACACGAGTCCTCTTCTAGCTCTGATATAAAGAATTTCTCTCATCTACACGAGTAGGTAGTGGAACCAAAGAAGGCTCTTGCCCTCTACTTTACCTACGCGACCTGCTGTCTTTTTCTTTTTAGACGTAACCTGCAACCCAACTACAGGTTAGACTTCGAAACCTTTTCTTATTAAACAATGCTCCTCAACCATGCAATTAAATAATGCTGACACATTGATGAGGAAACAACTTTGACTTTAGGACTTGTTTTGGCAAGGCTACCACGTGACTTCCCATTTCCATTTTCTTATTAAATAATACTCTTCAACCATGCAATTAAATGATGCTGATATATTGATAGGGAAACAACTTTGACTTTAGGACTTGTTTTGGCAAGGCTACCACGTGACGTCCCATTTCCATTTTCTTATTAAATAATACTCTTCAACCATGCAATTAAATGATGCTGATATATTGATAGGGAGACAACTTTGACTTTAGGACTTGTTTTGGCAAGGCTACCACGTGACGTCCCATTTTCATTTTGTCCACGCTGTCTTCTCAACGCACCAAATGACAAAAACATGTCTTTTGATTGTGGCCTGCAACCTAATTGTGTGACTTCATGACATGGACTTTTCCTACCGCATTAAATAAGATGTGGAGAAAATTTCCATGTACATAAAAAAAAGTTTTCCATTGCTTGCGACTCCGTTGTTGCTACCTTCAGCCAACAATGCCTTTTGCATGCATGACCCAGGTGCATCTTCGCCTGATTACGCGACTCGAACGAAGACGATGCACTAGTGTAGCCAAGCCTGTCTACGCGACTTATTGGAGGAAAGCCCGACATTATTGTTGTCTACACGAGTGAAGTGCATGGAAACTCATCGCCTGTTTTTTTCCATTTCTACTCCGCCTAGCGGAAGTGAAGGAAACACATTTTGGTTACGCATCTTGGCAGAGTTTTGCTCTTGCCTACACGACTTGTTGGGTCACAAGAGACCGTCTACATGAGCGCATGCAAGGCCCACAACGCTGGCTGGATAGAATCAAAGATTTCCATTTTCATTTTTACCTTTAGAGGATTCGTCCTTGATCCCAGCCATCTTCATCATATCATTACTGCCATTTATTAAAGTCTTTAATTCAGGATTCCCATTTTCAATTTTATCTTCTGAGAAGGCATCTCTGAATTCCCATCCATCTTCATCCAAATCATCATTGCCATTCAAAACAATTTGTGATGAGCTCAATTTATTTTCAGTGGGTTGTTGCTGGGTAGAACTCATAGTTTTCAGCATAGCTTGACTGTGTAGATTTGAAATAAGTCACTAAAAGCACTAACTGAACCAAAATTAAGGCCAAGGATTCCATTGCAATGGATGTCATCACTAAAAGAACCCATCTTGACTATCAAATTTATCACCATAATCCAACTTTGCATTACTAAAAGCATGTGGAGTGTTATGCTCCAGTTCCCCAATGCCCTGCATTCCAGTAGCATTTACTTGAGCGCCACCCCCCCTCCTTTTCCTGAAAAATAAAAAATAAAAAAAATTAGAAGTCTTCAACTCCTTTTCTTCTGAAAAGAAATTGACAGTAGCCACCTTTTCTCCTGAAAAGAAGCCTACAACACCAACTCTTGAGGGCACATCCTTGAATTCCCTTAAATTCTCAATATAACTGATGTTTTGATCCAACCTATTCTCAATTCTGGGCCCAATTTGAGTAAACTCAGTTTGGCCAGCTGCTATTGTTGTTGGTGTTGTTGCCTCCGCTTCAGCCACCAGTTTGCTTACCCACCTAGAATGATCTCTTGACTTTCTAAATGGCGTGAAGGGTTCGACTGGGGGCAAAAAATGTGGAGAGAAGAAATGGTGGAAATCCAACCGAAACGGAATTCTTTAACACCTCGTTTTTAGTCCCGATTTGCTCATCTCGGCCATACAAATTCATGATGAAATCATTCAAGCCAACACCAACGATCGTTTCCGAAACTATCCCATTCTTTTTGGCAATTACATGTTTTGCCGAAAACCCATTTGGAGATAAATGGGCATCGACGGAAAGATCAACCTTATCAAGCTCCTCCGCCTCTTCTTCGTTGAAAATTAGGAGCCATCATTTTCATCTTCCAGCTCCATTTCCATAAAGGCACCATGGGGAGGACGGTTGAGATGGCGAACGCAAAGCTCACGGTGCATTTGGTGCATGAGCTGGCTAGACGCGTCCCAGGCATGCCTCGATTAGGCCTGGCGGGAGATGGAGACGCTAAGCTTTTGCCGGTGTTTGGGAAGAAGGTCTTTGCTCTTAAAACAACAGCCCATTTAGGTCTCTGCTCTTGAAACAGCTGCCAATTTCTCCTTATTGCTGAAGGAATTCAAATAAGGTGAGTTCAACAGAGGCCCTTTAGTATTTTCTCACTACCCATTGATGAAAAGCCAAACCTGTTTGCTTTGATGGGTTTTAATTGAGAATCATTCCTCTGGTTCTCTTCCACCATTGCTGTTGGAAGAAGAGAAGTGTATCTTCTTTCCACCATTTGCTTGTCGACATTTTCAGTGAGGATTTCTCTTGATTCTCATGGAAGTTTTTTTTTTATTATTATTTTGCACCATTTTTCCATTTCTACTAACATTGGAGGAGGACGCTTTTCAACGTTGGATGAGCACTCTGTCTAGTGGGACCGAGAGAAAAGAATCTCAGTGTTTCACATATGCTCGTGAAGGGGGCAGCTTGGTCATGGCGTGTGGTGGCTGCTGGTGCAAGTCAGCATGCCATAGGCTCGTGCTGGTGCGAGAGAAGAGAATGCTTTGCCGATGCTTGGGAAGAAGACAGCATGGGCAAATGGCCTCTTTAACACGGGCTGCATCTATCTCCTGCGTGCAGGTTGGTTGGGCGGAGCCCATCTTCTAGCATGTGGATTGTTGAGGAGGAGCCTATTTTCCTAGTTATGGGCTAACTAGAGGGAGCCCAACTTCCACCGTGTGGGATGGTTAGGTGGAGAAGAGCTCAGCTTGCTGCAGGTTCGAGCCCAAGCGTCCGGCCTGGCTGGATTTAAGCCCGAGTGGGCCAACTTGCTGAACGGGTCCCAGTGAGATACTTGCTGGATGTAGGCCAGTGGGTAAACGGGTCAGGCTAGCTAAGCAGGCCTAACCTCCTCCTTCTTCTTCTTTTTTTCGAACAGCCCATATATATGTATACATACATATTTAGGCTTAAAATTCACATTTTGCTGGAAAAATCCCAAAAAATCCAAAATTATAGTGGAAAAATCCCCAAAAACTCAAAATTGAGTTAGAAAAATTCCAAAGTTTTATTATCATGTTCGAAAAATCCCCAAATTTTATGAGCTTGTTGGAAAACATCCCAAAATTCATAATTAGGTTAAAAAAATCCCAAAATCCAAAATTGGGTTAGAAAAATTCTAGAAATTCATGGACTTTGTTGCACTCATCATTTTTATCTTGATCTCTTATGGAAAACATGCTTTCTTCCATTTTGCAAAATGCTTGTTTCTCTTGAGCCACTTCATTAACTCATTTTCTGGTTTCTTTGATAGTCATGGATCCCAACAATAGAGTGGTTGCTTCACCATCTATCATGTCTCTTGATTGTGTAGATTTAAGTGATTCTCCAACCAGAGATGAGAGATTCATGCCTCTGATGATATTGATCCTCCTTTTACTAGCATTGCTTGTGGAAAAGATGCAACTGCATTAAGAGGTAACCCAAAGGAGGGCGAGCTTCCTGCACCAGTACCTCACCCGTTATGTCATTAATAGAAAAAAAATACCAAAGGACAGTGTTCCATGGTTCAAAAAATGAAATATGGAGTAGCAAAAATTCATGCAAGGGAATTAAAACTATGAAGAGAAACTGAAATGTTTGATGACGTCACTTAAGAATTTTCTTTTAATTAATTCTCTCCAAACTGTTGACTTATAAGTCAGCATTCACCCGACTATGCTACCAGCTAGCATAGGCAGGCAGCATTTGGAAATGCTAGAAATTGTTAGCTATAAGCAACGCGGGCAAGCAGCATATGCAAGCTCCCTCCAACAAGTTGCGTAGGCAAGAGCAAAACACTGCCAAGATGTGTAACCAAAATGTGTTTCCTTCACTTCCGCTACCAGGTAGCGTAGGCGGAGTAGAAATGGAAAAAAACAGGCGATAGGTTTCCATGCGCTTCACTCGTGTAGACAGCAATAATGCTGAGCTTTCCTCCAACAAGTCGCGTAGACAGGCTTAGCTACACTAGTGCAGCATCTCCGTCCGGGTCGCATAATCAGACAGAGATGCACTCAGGTCGTGCAAGCTAAAGGCATTGTTGGTTGAAGGCAGTAACAACGGAGTCGCAAGCAATGGAAGATTTTTTTTTCATGTACATAGAAAATTTCTCCACGTCTTATTTAATGCGGCAAGAAAAGTCCATGTCATGAAGTCACGCAATTGGGTTGCAAATCACATTCAAAAAAAAATGTTCTGGTCATTTGGTGAGCTGAGAAGACAGCGTGAACAAAATGAAAATGGGAAGTCACGTGATAGCCTTACCAAAACAAGTCCTAAAGTCAAAGTTGTCTTCCTATCAATGTGTCAGCATCATTTAATTGCATAGTTGAAGAGTATTATTTAATAAAAATATGAAAATAGGAAGTCACGTGGTAACCTTGTCAAAACAAGTCATAAAGTCAAAGTTGTCTCCCCATCAATGTGTCAGCATTATCTAATTGCATGGTTGAAGAGTATTATTTAATAAGAAAATGGAAATGAGAAGTCACGTGATAGCCTTGGCAAAACAAGTCCTAAAAGTCAAAGTTGTCGGCCCATCAATGTGTCAACATTATTTAATTGAATGGTTGAAGAGCATTATTTAATAAGAAAATGTTCCGAAATCTAACCTGTAGATGGGTTGCAGGCTATGTCCAAAAAGAAAAAGGCAGCAGGTCACAAGGTAAAGTAGAGGGCAAGAGCCTTCTTTGGTTCCGCTACCCACTCATGTAAATGAGAAAAATTCTCTACTTCAGAGCTAGAAGAAGACTCGCATGACCAGTAACATGCCACCAGGTTTGACTAGGCGACCTGATCGCGTTGGTAAAGGCATGAAGTCACAGTCATTTCAACACTCGCAGAGGCGGAATGGGATTCACTCAATAGCCTAACCAAAACAACGATCACGTGGAAAACTGAAAAGAGCCCCTCCAATGCCACACGCTCTAACCATGCCAGGCAAATAATGATGGACGGTTCAAAATTTAGGGTTACTTAGACTAGTGGGTTTCATGATCCCATGTGACCAAGTACTCTCAAGTGAAGTTGGAATTAAATGAAATTTCAAGACAGAAATTATTAAACGAATAATTTGGTAATTTTACCAATTTATAAAGTATTTTGGTAATATGGTATTTTCAATTATATTTTTGAAAAATGCATTTGCAAAATACTAAAAATGAGAGTGAAATAATCTACAAAAATCTCATTCCAACAGAAGTGTTCTTTGACTCTGCTACCTATTAGTAGAGGTAAAGGCAAAATGCATTCCAAGAGAAGCATTGTTTGATTCCGCTACCTACTAGCAAAGACAAAGGCAAAATGCATTCCAAGAGAAGTATTGTTTAACTCCGCTCAAAGGCAAAATTTCAGCTCAAGGCAAAATTGGTCCTCGACTATGCTACCTACTAGCGGGGGCAACAGCGAAATTCTACCTCAAGACAAAATTGGCTTTTGACTCCACTACCTACTAGCAGAGGCAAAGGCAAAATTCCACCTCAAGACAAAATTAGCCTTTGACTCCGCTACCTACTAGTGGAGGCAAAGTCAAAATTCCAACTCAACTCAAATTGGCCTTTAACTCTGCCAAAGGCAAAATCAAGGAGGAGAAATTGCATTCCACTCCTAAATAACGGAACCAAAGTCAAATGCATGAGAAATTTGTAATCTACTACCAAGTAACGAAGGTGGGAATTTTACACTACATACCTAATTAGCGAAGGCAGGCCCTCCAAGCCTATAAATACTCCCCTTCCCTATCATTTAAAAAGAGAATTTTTCTTTTGAACTGAAGACTTTTGAGGATTCTTCACAAGGCGATTGTCTCCCCTAATGCCAGAGGCTTTTGGCCTACTGGATATTTTTCTTGGTGCCTAAGGGCACTCTGCCATGATCCCACCATGGTACACATGTGGATCCCACCCACGTTGTGGTATGGTGGATTCCATATGATTAACAGACAACAAAATACTGTCGGATTGAATAATTAAAATATATTTAAATTGGCATAACACTAATTAAATCTTGAAAATGATAGAGTTGTTCTGGAAGAAAACCCATAAAAATCAAAGAGATAATGACATTGTCTTAAACCTATTAAGAACTGTCATTAGCACTAATTTTTGTCATTATTGTTGATTATGATTAGACTTAATTAACCAAAATGTAATTAGGTTTAATTAATGCAACCTGACTCTACGATCTCTCACAGGTTAACGGCAGAGATTGCCCGGTTTTGGTTTTCTACAGGATATTGAAAAACTCCACTCACCAAATCATTCAAAAGCCTAAGTCTATGATCGAATGACTAAGTCGTGATAACTCACCAAGTCACTGCTTAGCAAACATTATCCATTCACTCATTCAAAAGCCTAAGTCTAGAATCAAGTTAGTAAGTCATGATTCACCGAGTCAAACCTTAGCAAACACTATTCATCCAATCACTCAAAAGCCTAAGCCTAGGACCGAGTTACTGCTTAGCAAATACTATTCACCAACTCATTCAAAAGCCTAAATCTAGGACCGAGTCACTAAGTTACGACTCACCGAGTCAAACCTTAGCAAAACCATTTCAAATAAGCTAAATCTAGTCATCCTGGTCTCACTCTTCCTAAGCTTCTCATGGATAATTAAAAGAGCTGAAATAAACCCAATTAACCTCGCCCACTCTTCCTAAGCTTCTCATGAGCAATGTAAGAAACCTGAACCAAACCTAGGCTACCTGTTTTCTTCTGGTCTCTTTAGGTCTATATACAAAGGAGATCACCCAGTTCTGAGTCCTTCCGGGATATACCAATTGGGCCACAAACCCCCTATTATCTTTATGGTTTCTTACAGTCTAAATAGCAGAAATTACTCGATCTTAATTCCATCCGGAATAAACCAATTTGATCAAAACACTCATTCTTTAGGCTGACCAAGTGTTTAGCAACCCAATCTAGAGTCGTGTCATCATATCCGTCCACTGGCTTGAGGCATTCTCCTAAATTTCAAGTCATCGCAATGTGCTGACGAACCCAAAAAAGGCATGTATTTATTTTGAGCGTTTTATTTTTGAGTCTGTAAAATGCATTGTAATTTTCCTTTTAATCAAGGATTTTCTTCTATTGTGGAGATATAATTATGATCACTTGTGATCTGGGATGTAAATATGCAATTTTCTAATATACACAGCAAGTGTAATCAACTAAGGACAATCAATAAAAATGAAAATTGTTTGATATGACAAATCTTCATGTTGTTCCATTTTTTGTTTTACTTCCTCTTTTTGTACTTGTTACATAAACTATGCCCAATAACGTAATCACCAATGGAGCAATTGATACTCTTGCCCTCATTCCAGTCCAAATTTGAATTACACAGTACTTTAAGAATCATTACTGAACTGAAGAGATTTATGAGGGTTACACGCTCTCCATCTTGGTCTCTATCATGTTCATGCACACCACACTCCAATGGTGACATTCAGTTTCAAGATTCTTTGATTTGGATGCAATACCTACTTAGAGGCCTTGAAGTGACTAGAGAAGGGTGGCAGAACTACTCATCTAGATGATTGATTTAATGTTATATTCTAGCTCAAATTCTCCCCAAGCAACTTCTTCTTTGTGTCTACAAATTCTTGCCAACAAGATGACTACCCACCATTCTAAGCAAAGGTGGCCATATGAGAAAACTCTTTTCTATTTAAGGTCCACATCATCATATCATTTGCTATTCACTTCCACATACCTACTATAAAAATGGGCATTTAATTTCAACTTGCTTGCAATCTAGTTGGATGAAATGGCAAAAAGGACCATAGTTTCATTTACAAAAGGAACTGCATTTATCTGAGAAGGATAAAAGGTTAAGTTGACAACAGATGGGTGTCTTGTGCATATAGACCACCCTTAAGAAACATCAAAGCTCGAAGATATCATTGGCATAGTAACCTCTACTGTTATGCTCCATAGCAGAAGCTTCATGCTTATATAAGTGGAGGGCCGGCAATTAGATGGCAAAGATTCCACCATCTTGCCAACACAATATTACCTAGACAAGTGCTAGGTTGAAACAACAAGAGGAAGGTTCAAACTCACCATGCAAGACAACAACAATCTTGAGCTCAAAACCACCACGAGTCTATCTAAATTCACTAAGGTTATTGGGCTAGCAATATAGTGGGTAATGGATCACAAGTCGCAACTAGCATTCTATGAGATAGGCTACATATATCTTCCACCAAAAAATAGAACAATAGAGAACCTCATGAAAGAGAGCACAGTTTTTGTACCAACAAATAATTCCTAGAAAAGGGCAATGCTTGATTATAATGGAGTTTTCAAGCAATACCAAGGTTGGCTCAAAGTCGTGGAAGTTGGAGGAATTGAACCATTATGTAGTTTGTTGTACCTGACATTTGATAAGTTATTAGAGTGGACGTAGGTGCTGTAGCCATGGACCTTGTGGGTTAAGCAGCTATCATCAACTTGATGTAGGTTCAATATAGGAAAATTTTCTTAGCATCTAAGAATGTGGAAGTACGTCATTTTTTGGGTTCACCCAAGGATGAAATAATTTCTCATCATCAGTTGTAACCTGTCATTAACAAACAGTAATGACTTCGACCATTTTGAAAGCACATAGAAAACTTAATTATTATTTTGAAATTTTCAAAAAGGTGGTAACCATTTTATGATTGTTAGAAAAAGCTAACCATTTTATGATTGTTACACAAAGTTAATTATCATGGTAGAAATTTCCTTTGCAACTGCTAGATTTCTCAATCTTCTACTCTTTGAAGCTTATTAACTTTGCTCAAGTTGAGACTTGAGATCAGCTATCATTTGCCAAAATTCATCAATGGGTTCCTAATTTAACCTATTTTGGTTTGTTCTGACAGAAGTCAACCCATGTTTAGAGGAGGTAATGCACTTGATTGGCTTACCTCTTGCTGGAGAGGATATCTTCATGCTGCATGAGTTGAGCAACACATTGCATAGGAGCTACCTATAAACTTTGAGTTGCAAATCAGGCTAGGCTCTTGGAATAGGTTTCAAGTTGCAACCTAGACTAGGCTTCTGATCCAACAGAGTAAGGGTAGGTCTTTGGCCCAAGCCACAAGTTAGGGCTGGGCAGGGCTTAGATGTCTTGGCAGCACCAAGGGTGACCAATTGAATTAGTGTCTTCTTTTTTAAGGTATAAGCCTAAAATATCTATATCAACTTATTCCTAAAAGATATAGTTCTATATTATAAGTGTCAAGGAGATGAATTGAGTTAAAAATCAGCCACTTTCTCAACATGAATGCACTGTTTGGGTTGGAAAGGGGACCGTTAAGCTTCCTACATTGGATAAAGGTGTCTACGACTGCCATATAAGATGAGTTTTTATCCTACATGCCCGTTAAGCCTCCTACATTGGATAAAGATGCCTACAGTTTCTCCTATAAGAGGATTTCCCTTGGATAATAAAGGGTTTCTCTTGAGGTAACAAGAGGATTTTCCATTGTGTGTGTGAAAGAAGGTTCTTCTGTGGATTTTCCCTCATGTGTGTAAAGGAAGTTTCTTCTCTTGCAGGTTTCTCTTGTGAGAAAGTCTTCAATTTCCAAATATTTCCTTTGAAATTAGAAAGGGGCAAAAGAGGCGTTTCTCTTTGTTGTACAAGAAGAATTGCTCCTGAGCATAAGAAAGGAGAGAAAAGAGACATAAAGAAAAGTATTTGTTCTTAAGTAAATTTAATTCATGGCAGATAGATCTCAGTTTATAATAGTAAGAGAGCTGAACTCATTACCTTCTAATACATCTCACTGATCGTGAACTGCTTCTTAACAAATTATTTGAACAGCATGTGGATTACCAAAGCACATAAATATTGGCTCTTAATTTACACACTCATTCGTTATATCTACTTCTGCATGTATATTTCCTTAATCTTGTTTTTCAAAGTTGCATGTGATTGTTGATTGTACACAAATCTTGTATTCACGGGATGGAATCAACAATTGGAGGATGGTTGTTGGCTATGAATAAAAGTGATTGTGTCATTGCTTAAAGCAGGGAAAAGGAAACGGTTGTCAATTGTGCACAAAATATGTTTATGTAATTTTCTTAAATCTCTACCCAGTCATGGTCAGTGTCTGCTATATCAGTAATTATGGATATATCGCTGGCCCCAAAGAAAGATATTATTTGCTTTAATATTATTTCTTTATTGAATATAATATTGTTTTTATTGGGAAACTTTATCAGAAAAATAAAAAATTAAAATTTTTAAAAAATTAATAAAACTTCATGATAAATTTAGATAAGCATGAATATACGTTTAAGCTAAAAGTATTACTGTAAATGTCAACATTTAAGACACCTATACATACAACCCCAACAAAATTGGTATAATTTTAATATATGAAAAACAGATATATCTATATATTAATATATATATATATATGAATATGCTTATCTAATATGTTTATTAATATAAACATATATGAACAATATGCATTATATAGGTATAAGTTTTTAATAACTTATGGAAGTTACCACAGTTTTTTGAGAAAAAAAGAGAAAATAAATTATCAAAAGGAGCTTCGGGGGATAATTGTAATAAAATTTATAATATCTCCAATATAATCAATAAATTGGAAATAATATCAATAATATCTTTGATAATATTGATAAATTAGAGAAAATATAAATAATATCTGAAATTATCGATAATATCTCTAATATCATCAATAAAATCTGGAATAGATGAAAATATCGGTTTCCTTTAAGATTCTTTATCAGCAACCTCTCAAAAAGAGATACCATCAGACATAATATTTGATGAAGCAAACACCAGTCATGGTGTGGTGGTAGTGCTTTTCCCACATGAATTTCCTTAAAATAGTATTACTTCCACATGCAACAATTTATTTTCCTATTTTAATAAGCACCAACTCAAACTTTCCTCATTGCACAACCATTTTAGCAGAGGCAAAGTTAGCAACAAGCAATCTTCCCAAATCCATGCAAGATATTCAGTTTCATTATGATATACATGAACATGTTGGGCATTCGCTTTTTAAAAGATCTATTAAGCGTGAAGCAACTTCAAAGCATCTCATATTGCATAAGATCTAAGAAAAGTCCACCCTTTGCCTCACAAAAGATAAGATTGCCATCAGAAACTTGCAAGTGGCATAATTTTAACCCTTCATTCTTCTTTAAAAAGCCATCAATGAGGTGCTTCCTTCTAGGCTTCTTTGATTGGTAAAGCATGCACATAAACAATGAAAAAGTATACCAAATCTCAAAGCAACCATTTGTCCTATCATTGCCGCCATCATCATTAGTAGCAGCAATAATAGCATGCTATATAAGCTGTTTCCCGACTAATCAGCATCAACTGCATGAACTCTTATGCCATTCCTTTCTAAATACTTTTTCATTGATCCATTAATCCAGAATTTAATTGTGCTAATGAATGAACCACAATCCCATACTGTCCGACGCAATACAACACATATCAGTGCAGTCCCATATAGGACTCATCATCAAATGTGTTCATAATAGAGGGTTGATAGGTTCAAGATACAGCCATATCATATCTGAAACACATCCTCAGCCCCCTTTCTGCCAAAGGTGATTCAAAACCATATGCAAATAGTCTTGAGAATTGTCCCACGTAGTTGCAAACTCAATTTTATCTAACATGTAGCTTGCTTTTGAAACATAAGCAGCCTTTCTAGGTATATTAACTATCTTGAAGCAGTCATCAAGGTCAGATTTTCCATCGACAAAATTAAAGTTGACCTAGTAACTATCGCTTCTAGATGGTTTGCACTTGCACTTGATTAGATAATAGATTCATTTCACTGGGTAGGTTCCCTGATGGTTGAGCTTTGAAGGCATTGCTAAGCCCAAACAAGTTTTGATGATTTAAGGGGTCATAACTCTGCTCTGTAAGATGTCTTTTTCCTACATCAATATGAATGCCTAAAAAAAAGTAGGTTCCCTATTTGTTGGACTTCGAAGGCAATGCCAAACCCAAACATGTTTCCATAGTTTAAAGAGTCCTAATTCTACGTAAGATGCCTTTTTGACAAGACCTTTGAATGCCTAACAAAAGGCATATAATATTTACTCTCCTTCTTTTACCTTTGAAACAGTAAGCGGCAGCCCATCAGCTTATTTATAAAGCTGGCACATCTTTGATAGAAGTAGCAAAAGCGTATATCACTTGAGAACAATTGGTATTTCTCCTCATGGCTGCCAATCTCCACATAAGGGAATGGAATTCATCTTCCCTTGATAATCAATCTTCCAACTTCTGCAGATAGGCCAAAAAGAAGAAATTTCGAAAACTAAAAGCCAAAATACAGGCCAGAATTCCGCTACTATCGAACACGGACAAGACCCAAGTCAACATTTAAATTCATGACGCAACAAAGCAACCCAATCAACGTCTTAGGAACCACGAAGATATCCATGGACTCCCCAATCCCCTTACCCCGCGGTCACGGCAACTGATATCCGGAAGTCAAAAGTTGAGTTGGGCCGAAACCCAATATCCGAACAAGAAAAATAGCATTGGCAGACATGAAATTTACCAAAACGGAAGAGTAAAAGGTGATCAAGAAAGGAACATCCAGATGTAAGAGGAATTACAGTGGATGAGAAGAACTTTGCAGAAACAGCAGCCAAAGCAGCATTAGCGCCAGCTGCCATCGCCCATCCATACCCATTCCTGCAAACCTCCATGCGCCACTTCTTCGATCTACATCGACCGCTCCTTTCGAATTGGCTCCTCCCCCTCTCACTGCGGACGCTGCTTGGGAATATATCCTTCCTATATCTGGCGGATATAACCCCTGCGTGTTCTTGATGTAAATGTAGCAGTCATTCTCTCGCAGGATTCCTGCTTGCGCAGTTCTCTTATTCTCAGCGTATCAAGGCGCTGACCGGTTACCAGGAACTAGATGAATTTGCATAGATTTTGCTTAGAAAATCCATTTTTCAATGCTTGCCAGCAGTTTATAAGTATCTCTCGTAATATTCTTTTCTTTTCCATCGTTATCTTTATTTTATTTATTACCTATCTATTTATTTTAAATTTACTAATATTTTTAAAAAAACCATAAAAATATTAATATTTTACTAAAATATTTTTTTAAATATCGAAATCATCAATTTTAAGAGAGTGTTTTTTTATACAGTTATATTTAATGGGCATTTTAGAGGATAAATATTTTATTCCAAGATATTCAAACAACTTTTCTAAAACTATATATCATTTATTAATTTTAAAAACAATGGTTTCACTTGTTTTTAAAAATATAAATATTTTTGTAAATATTTTTAACATATCGGTAAAAGTATAATTTTAGATAAAAGATGTAGGTATATCTATAAATATCCTTTAGTAAAATTAAAAATATTAACATAAACATGAAGATACATTTACAACAAATTATATTATATTAAAAGTTAATATTTAGTGAATAGTGAACTAAATCTGAAATGAACGCATAAGAAAAGAAAAACTATAAATATAATATTGGGCATTTAATCTCATTAATACTACTTTAATCGGGTGATATCACACCTTATGAGGATGGCTTCTTAGTTTTTAACCCCCTTCCTTTATATATATAAACAAAGGAGGGAGAGGGAGAGAGAAGGAACGCAGGATAGTGTTACTCATCTCTCAAATGGCATATATTACATCTTAACTATCATAATTACTTTTTTTGATATCATATATATATATATATATATTAAAAAACCTATATTATTAATGTTATCCCTAATATACTTCGCTAATGTAAAACAATGAAACGGTGAGAACCTCTACTCTCGTATTAAAATATAAAATATGATAGTTAGTTACCCATATTTGTCATGGAGATCGATCCCACCACGCACATGTTTCTTATATGTTGAGAAATCAATTTCCGTGACTCTCGGGTAAGTCTTAAATGTGGGTAGAAGCTAATTATATTCCATTGAACAGGCAAAGAAAAGACATATTCTCATTTGTTAAGCCATCGGAATAATTAGCTGGCACATTTAACAGGCAACGCACTATTCACATGAAAAGGAATTAGCTTTTGTTTTATTTTATTTTTATGGAATAAATAATGATTTAGTCACGTCAGCCTTATTAAAATATCGATAAACCTCTTTGTTTCGAGTTTATTATATCATTGCAAATGACATTGCACGCTGACTAGCTAAGGTTGTAAAATGATTTCCATCACTGGCCTAGGTGGATTGTAAATCTACAATAATTTGATATGAAAAACACGTCATCAATATCTATATCTCCCTTCTTATTTATGATATTCGCGCTCATGTTACCATAATTTCTACGGTATTCTTCCCATTTTGACATCTTTAAGCTACCTTCGGATTTTTATACGTCATTTTATAAAATTTTCAAATGATAGAAATATATAGACTTTAGATTAAGATGAGCTCGAGTATTTAGGTAATTGCATACAAGTAATTTAATGATCGGCTTGGATATTACTAGGAAAACTTACGGTGGACCAATTACTGACAGCTTTCCCAATTTATGTGGGCGCAGTTCTGGCGAGGAACGGATCATATCCGGCCCATGGGACACCAACCATGCAGGCGCTTGCTTTACTTTTTAAATGCATATCATGGTATTTTAAGGCCAGCCATGCCCGAAGAAATAATAAAAATTATATATTTATTCATTAAATTCTAACATAACTTACCTTCACTAATGTAAAAGTTTTATTCATTTATTCACATATATATATAGCAAGTTCGATGTTATACAGTATATATAATACGAGTCACGTATTCTTTCTGAAGTTTTATTTAGTCTGCCTCACTTGAACATATATAATCTAGATAATTATTAATAATAAATAATATTTAAATCGTTAGGTAAGCACTTGCACTGGGGAAATCCAGTTGATAAGATTGGCTGAGCATCAACCCAATTTAATCTGGTTAACTTGGACCTAACTTTTAAAACTCAAATTTTTTATTCAACTAATTCTAACCCTGATAAAATCAGATTAAGGCTGTAGGTTGAACGCTGGGCAACTTGCACCCTCGCACGCATCCTCTCCTATTCTTTATGGGAGAGAGGGGTAGGTTACTGAGACACTGGGGCCTTTAATTTATTTTTCCTTAAAAGAAGGCCAGTCCCGATAAGTAGGCCCGTAGTGGACGGCTGTGATCATGGCAACACGGCCCCAGTCAGTCTCCCTTTTGACCTTGTCTCATATTTCCTATTTGGCAACACAGGTAAGTCAAGCTCCGCCTAACACGAATCTCCTAATAAAGAATCAGAGCTACCCGTTGACAGGTCAAATTCATCTTAGCCGTTCGTAAGGTGGAAATGAATAGCGTGTTGCTTGGAAGATAAACGAGCCCCGCACAAAGAAAGTAATAAAGAATGGATCAGACATGCATCATGTCTGCATTTTTTGCAATATTTCTTTACGATTAAAGCTCGGATCTCTGAATTCCATTCGTGCAGGAGAGCGAGCGCCCGAGCATCGGTCCTTGGCACGTGCGGTGGGGCGTGCACAGCCCGACTACCGAGATGTAGGCAACCTACCGAGCACCGGGGAAGTCGGCACCAGCGTGCCACATGCCTCGCGGTTATCACGTGCTGGTGGACACGTGGCATGTTCCGTGCAGCACCTTTGTAAGGAGGCGGCTTGGTCCGCCACGACTACAGGTAGATCGTCCACGTCAGCAAAGCTTCCCAAATTCAGACGTAAGCTCAGATCTCCCCGTTGTTTTCCAGCTTTATCATATGCGTTGTTTGTCGCTTTTCTTGTGGCTTCAAGATGACGAAATGACAACATCAAATCACCAAGAACCAACGAAACCACACGTCTATTCCACCGCCATCTGCGCCGCGCATTCGCGCTTGTTCAAGCACCATCGTAAGCGCTTGCATGAAATCAGCTCGCCACCCGATAAATAAGGGTACAAATCGGGTCGATTTACATCGAGTTAGAGTAGTCTTACCTCTAATTCTATGTATAAAATTTTTTACCCAATTCTAAATATATGGTAAGTTAATTTAACCTTCTCCCAACCCTAATTGTATCTTTCATAATATGAGTTGATTTAGGCCAATAATTCTAGTTTACAATATTAGTTGACAACTTGATATTGACAACTCGATATTTCTATATTTTTTAAATCTAACATCTAGACTTAGACTAAGCTAAATTTATATTAATTTTATACTTATAAATTTACAACTATAACTTATGAATAATAAGTTAAATTAATATTACAAATGCCATGATAATGACAGAACGAGATGCAAAGGATATGGTTTAATTTGGTGTAATATTCATTTAGTGGGCATCATATTGCATGAGGAAAACTAGACCACGTGCTAATGAACATTTGACAGATAAGGAATGTCTAATGATCCAATCAGTGACATGCAAGTAGACATCTATTAAAACAATATTCTATAGTCATTATAAAATATATTTTTTATGCACAAATCTGAACATCTCGTGAACTCGTAATCAAATAAAAAACTAATTTTAGTTATTGGCCTACCAATTGGCAATGTAATCACCAGGTAATATAAAATAAGTAGAACTCAAGTATCGCTTTTTCAAATTTTCTGTTTTATTTCTATGAAGTGGGTCCTTGGGTGGGTTAGAAAATCAGCTGGTCACACAACATGAAGAACCCGGATTTTCTTCCTCACAAATGGCAATTACTTTTCTAGGTTATAATGCACAATATTTCACAATGTTATGATCTTTAATCATTGAAACTAAACTTGAAAACAAAAATGAGTAAATTAATAAACTAATCACCATCAAACGCCATTTATATATAGATTTTTTTAATAGTACAATTGATGCATTTCCATGAGTAGACCTAACTAAATATCCCCAATTTCAAGGGGAGTCAATGTATACTTCTAATCATATATGTGCATTTTAGTGAGCAGCTAGCAGAGAGATGGGATCTGACTCTTGGTTAGTCGGACAGTGGAATAGGGCTTAGGGCACATGCGTGGGAGTTGGAACAGTGAGAGAGAGTTTTAGTTAATTTTTCTTATATATTTATTATTAGTGTGGGTGGGGTCAATTTTTACCACCTTAATTGGTCCCGATCCAAAATTGCAATTTTGGTCAATTTTTTTACAAACTGACCAGCTTCGCAGAACCAAGATGGCCATCCCGACCCGATGCCAAACAGGGTTGGATTCATCACGGGCCGCCTTGATTTGCGACCCTACGGACAATTACACTTAACTATGTCGCCGACCTCGTTGTATATATTAGTATATTACTATTACTTTAGATACATGTGGTCGATCTCATTTCGTTGTCCGTCCGATGACAGACAATCGATATGCAAATCATGGACCAGGATAGTATGTTTTTGGTGATCTTGATAATGATACTTTCTTTGATACCTGTAGCACACACAATGCATGCACTCCTAAAAAGCATATATCAGTTGACCCATACCTACGATATCAGCTGGGCAGGAAAGCTGCACGATATTTCCAATTGACTTTGTACCATATCGCATTACCCACATGCGCACTCGAGCTAAGTCGGATCACGACTTCCAATGCTTTTGCACATGTTACAATCAGCGCCATACATGTATACACATGCGCCAAGAGATTTTAGCTGAGAAAGGACGTACATTCGTACGTTATTATTGATAGTTTCCCAATGCACACGTGTTGTAGATCATATGGCCAACAATCTGTCCAAATATATAAATGCAACAAGCATGATTCCTTCGCATGATGCTTTTCCCATATCAAACGTTGGCTATTATCGTTTATTTGTGGTATCTAATTCAATCCTTCACACGTGATTAACATGCCAAAACTTATATAGCAAGCATGTGCATGTGCATGGCGTGTTTGAGATTATACGAAAGCAAAGGGTGTAGGATGGAAGCGATTGTGGGAGCCAGCACGCCGAAAAAACTACACAAAATGGTATGGAGGAGCGACCAGGGAGACGGATGCGTAACGCATGCATGTAAGCAAGTTCTACAAGGAAATCTACGTGGTAAAATATTTAATTGAAAAGGAACTTTTGAGAAATTACAGTACAAGACCACTTGGGGGTGGAATTTTCTCTTCTTTGGAAATCAAAGAGCAAATGTAAAAATAACAAGTGCTATAATCAACGACGAAACGATCCACGCCGTCGACATGCATGAATTGTTGCATATGAATGACTAAAAATGGAGATCAATCGCTCAATACCAAACCAAGAAACAGAGGCGTCTGTCAAAATAACCAATATATAAAAAGAGAGAAAAAGAGGCTTGATGATTAAAAAACGAGGAGTAATTCAACCGGGAGGTGGTGGTGGGGGGAAACGACCACGACTGGTCCACGTAGGCGGCGGAAACGGCGACGAACCGGACGCACCGTGACTATCTGGTGGTCTGAGGTAGTACCCCATCTGTTGGTCCGTCGTGGTTACAGCCGGGTAAAGCGGAGGAGATGAAGAAGACGGAGAAGCAAATGAGGGGGAAGGAGAAACAGTTGAAGAAGATGAGTAGAGAAGCTGGTCTAACAGGCTCGTCGGATGTTGTCTCTGGAAATCGATGGTGCTCTGCAACAGCTGCGAATACTGCGCATAATCTCTCGCTCTCGCAGCATCAGCGCTGCTCTGCATCCGCATCCGCGTGTGCTGCTGTTGTTGCAGAGACTGAGAAGTTTGAAGGAATGACGGACCCATTTGGGGAGGCGGCAAAATGGTCGACGAAGAATCCGACGACGGAAAATGGGTCTCCGGAGAAATCGGAACCGGTGGCCGGATTCTGACGTTCTCGGGGAAGTTCAGCTTGGCTCTGTTTCCCCTGAACCTGAGAGCCGCTTCGTCGTATGCTCTGGCGGCAGCTTCAGCGGTGTCGAAGGTGCCGAGCCAGACGCGAGCTGCCTTGTGCGGGTCTCTGATCTCAGCCGCCCATTTTCCCCATGGCCGTTGCCGGACTCCTCTGTATCTTCGCTTCCTTTCGGTGCTTCCCGATGGGGAAACGCTTTCCTCTGCTGCTGTTGTGGCCGGAGCTGCTGTGGCAGCGACTGCGGCTGCGGTACTCAGCATGCTGGGGCCTTCTCCTCCTGCCACTGTAGATGTGGTAGGGTACAAAACGCTAGGTTAGAGTTCATCTTTCGTTAGCATAAAGGAGATACGGGTCTCATGACTCATTACATGTTGAGAAGGTAGCTGGTGGTTTCCAAAATACTTCTGAAAACCCATTTTAGAATTTACGTTGACATTCTATCCAATCTACTCGAAATTATTATGGCTAAGAGCCTAAGACAAGCTCTACTACAAATCGATTTCGAAGTAACTCTATATGATAGATCATCGTAGAGAGCTTCCGTCAGCCAAAGAACTACATGTTTTCATCGGAAGGACAGCCTAAGTCTTGACAGGAGCATTATAACCAGAAATGTTACGACAAAGATTATATGATAATGTTGGAGTGCATAGGAGGATAACGAAGGTTGCGGTGATGAATAATATCTCGAATACTCAAAAGTTTTCCATGAAGGAAGAAAAGAAATGTGAAACATGCTTCGCTTTGTTCTTCTACATTCATCGATGGAAGAAAAAGGAAAGGACGAGGAAAAGAGAGAAAGCGCTAGAACATCGAAAAAAAAGCGACTTCTGCCAAAGTCGAAGATCATATGTGAAAGAGAGATGAAAACTGTGACGGACGTAAACATTCAAGTGGTAAGCTTCAAAATGAGAAGGAAATGCCAAAATCGCAGCTATAAAAGCAGAGGGAAAAAAAAATATACAACAAACATATAAGATAAACGATGCAAGATATTTTCCTGGTTTAAAAACTAAAAATAAAAAACAAGGTATCTTAGAAGAAATGCTCAGTCTTTTATTAACGGATCGAAGAACCGCAGAGATATCTTAGAATCATATATCTGTTTTTGTGGTGCGTTTTAGTTGCACTAAATATCATGATATTTCAGAATAAGCGTTTAACTTGGTGCAATAAGACAACCATAATACCCTCTAATATCCTCGAAAATACAAGAAAAAGGGGGAAAACGATATGTAAAAGAACCTTTGAGGTAATTATCATCATCTAGGAGTAAAGAGAAGAAGAAATAAATTAAAAGACAGAATCTTGAAACCAAAAACGATGACGAACAATAATAAATGATATACCTCGACGATATCTTTAAAATAAATTTTGTTTTAATCTCTTCATTGGTTGCAACAGATATCAAGAAATTGGGTGACCATACATCATTAGATGATCCAGATCCGGTGCGACTATATTCTCCCGTAGACACTAATAAAATCATTATTGTATGAGAGACGGCAGAGAGAAGGTTTTCTTTTTTCTTTTTTTTCCCCCTTTTTTTCTCCTTCGAAATTCCTTCCTTATATTTCACACGAAAAAAAATAATATATATATACATATATAGACAAAGGCATACCATTTTCAGTTGATGATGATTCTCCTTGAAAATTCTGAAACTCTCCCAACCCTCTTGGATACATCATCAAAGACTCATTAAGCGGAAGGCTCTCTTCCTCCCTCCCCCTCTTGCGCCCACTCCCACTGCCACCCCAAGACGTCGAAGAATAGGAAGGCGAGGGCGATAACGAAGCGGCAGCCGTCACGCTTGAACCCAAATCCCTCGCAGCCTCTGACCGATCCCCTGCCACCACACGAGTCAGAGCCGACACCATGGCCGTCATCTCCTCCGTCTGGCTATACGCCGAGAACATAATCGGCATCATGTTCGTCGTCGGTTGATTCCTCGGAGGCTCATCTTCTTCATCATTTCTGTCGCCGCCGTCAGTCGGGAACCTGACAAACTCACCGGAATCACGTCGGTTCGCCACCTTCATGCACATGAAATCCCCACCTCGATAAAAGAAGGACCAAAAAAAATTAAGTCAAAACCCAGCTATTCTTTCTTTCAAAGGTTGAGATGCGCCGCAGCTCGTCCGAAACGAGCAAGAGCCTTGTGAGTTTAACGGCTATATAAACTGCATGGATTTTCAAACATGAATCCCCGCCGCCATTAGAACAGTCCTTGTTTCAACCCATCCTTTCAATAAAAACCACTTCTTTTTGGATTTGCACCGCCACCGTCAGCTATCAAATGCAGGCCCCCCAAGCTCTTTTTTAAGTTTTACAAACACCTTTAGCTGGGCAGTTTGCCAGGAGTGAATATAAATTCAGGCCGACTCTGCCGAGCGTTCACATGAGATGCTTTGACTGCCTATTCAGTGACGGTAGCGGCCTTTTGTCTCGTACGGGGTCGGTGTATCTGCGCGTGTTTCTTTTGGGTTCTGGAGTTTTTCTATGTATATATTGAATTGAATCAATTTCCGCTTCATCTGTGTGCACAAGAGAGATGGGAAAGAGAATTCGGGTTTGAATTGAGTTCCCCTGTGCCGACATCATCCTACTCGATTGGGCCGTTCCCACTCGCGCGAGTGGCACACTAGAAGTCAGTCGTTAGTTGACGTAACACGTGTGAGCAATCTAGAACGCTCATCATTGGGGGTGTGGGCTGGGCCTGCCTTGGGTCGGCAATTCCGTCGTTTCCGTACTCATTTCGAGGGTTGAAGGCTCCTCTGTGCGGAAATGGGGCCTGCGCCGCCCGCAATTCTTTGATTTGGGCAACCGACTTAGGTGGGCCCACTTATTCATTGATTTTTTTTTTTTTAAAAAAAAAAAAATCTAATCCGTCCAACAACTTTCAATGCATGCTCCTTTTTAACTGGCAGAGATTCAGAAAAAGAAAATCGAATTCGAAGTACAGACATTACAGATATTAATAGCATCAGCAATTGTGATGATTTTCTTAATTTCTCAGTGGCATCAGCAATCTTTAACAAAAGTTTGGATTTGATCGATAATGCTCTGGGGCCCATATGCATGGTGGTAGGCCACGCTAGCTCGCCGCCTGTCGCGTTTCTCTCTAAGTTCAATGTGAAAAATGGTTTAAAAAAGCCACAGCAAGAAAAACCAAAAATAATCTAGCATGCACTATTGGAATTCTGGTATAAAATAAATAGTAAATAATACTCAAAATGAGGAAAGTTTTTTTTTTTTAATTTCATTTCTAAATATTTTTAGAAGTCACTCATGGCAGCTGCCGACGACATCAACGGCACGTGAATGGCATCAAAGAGATTGAGCTTCGGCCACACATTGTCCGCGGAACATTTCATACAGCAGACAGGCTAACCTCACAGTTACTTGTATTAGCTACTGCCGGAACTATTGATTAGTACATTGAAGTTTTTTAATAGTCAAATAAAGGAAGTTAACCTAAGTGAAAGAATATAGTTTATATTGGCCATGAAAGGCCAGACGAAGTCTATAAAAACATCTCTTCAAAGTCCAAATTGTTTTATCTTTATCTACGTAGGATTATTTGTACTTAAGGTTTATAAGGTTCCACAATTTTCCCTATCCTTTAAATACATATTTTATTGATCAATTTATTTTATATTTTCTACTATATACTTTTTATGATAATATGCGTCCGAATACATACCTTTCTAGACTCTTTTTTTTTTTAAAAAAAAGACTGCATCGTGAAGTTGGCCAATCAATTTTTATGTCGGTGTGGACTGATGTGTGGACCGCACACGCACTTTTCGGCACAAAGCGAATTCCACCTCCACTGATTGCGCCCATCAACATTTCGACGGTTCAATTGATTGCCCATTCCATATTGGCGTCTGATGGGAAGAAATTTGGAATTGTTTGGACAGTTTACGTGCCACGTGCAAGGACGGTTGGTTGGTTGGTTTGTTTGTGGCCCCACTCCAAAACTTCAAACTCGGCCTGCATAATCAACGTTAAGAGCAGCAGGGAAAGCCAAATTCAATAAAAATGAAGGAATTTTGAGCTATAGATGTTTGTAATACCCCTAACTCTAGTCAATGTGAAGTATCGTCCGCTTTGGGCCCACCAGATCCCGTTGGCACGCAAAGCCCGCACGATTTTGCTCATTTTAGGCCCACTTTTCTAGCCCAAAAGGCGCCTCATAATGACTTAGGCATTTCCAGGATCTCTTTAACCACACATCCAATGTGAGCTCTCTACATCTGCTCACATGGTAGTGGCCAGAAAATGGCTCTGATACCATTTGTAACACCCCTAACTCTAGTCAATGTGAAGTATTGTCCGCTTTGGGCCCACCAGATCCTGTTGGCATGTAGAGCCCGCATGGTTTTGCCCATTTTAGACCCACTCTTCTGGCCCAAAAGGCGCTTCATAATGACTTGGGCATTTCCAGGATCTCTTTCACCACACAGCCAATGTGAGCTCTCTACATCTGCTCACATGGTAGTAGCCAGAAAGTGGCTCTGATACCATTTGTAACACCCCTAACTCTAGTCAATGTGAAGTATTGTCCGCTTTGGGCCCACCAGATCCTGTTGGCATGCAGAGCCTGCACGGTTTTGCCCATTTTAGGCCCACTCTTCTGGCCCAAAAGGCGCCTCACAATGACTTGCCACAGTTCACATTCGAACTTCTGATCTGAAGTCATATTGGTTTCGAAACCAACTCTAATACCAACTTGAGAGGAGTATATGAGTGAGGTACTTGGTTTAAGTCATGCACATGAGGCCTGGGCTACTCCTGAAACCTCTTTCTCTCAAAGATCCAAGATTCGAGAACTCTAACTCAAGGACGAGCTTCAACTGATGCAATGAGGCTAAAAATCTGTAACTGAATTTTCTCGACTCTTCAAAAGGCTATTGCGATCAACTGGCGACAATTGGTCATCCCATTGACAACCTAGATAAAGTTCACTAGTTCTTGAGAGCTTTAGGTCCCAATTATAAGATTTTCTCAACTACAATGCTTTCCCAGCTTTCGTTACCTTCTTTTGCAGATATCATTCAGAAAGCTTTGACCCATGTGATTTTTGAAAAATCGGTATATCAACAATCTATCAACTTAGCGTTGTATGCTCAGTGGATATCTTTCTCCAGACCGAAAAGCACTAAGAAAGGGAAGCCAAAACCTTCCTCCTATTCTGCCACAAAATTGTCCAATTCTTCTCAAGTTTATTGTCAACTCTGCAACAAGGAGTGACACTTGGCTAAACACTAGCCATGAGTTGAAAAATTCTCGGATTGAGAAAATAAGGATTGAGTTGGATTAAGACTCACTTGGCAACAATCTTGTTTTGATCAAGACTCTTATCACACGATTGTCCAAAGAATTTGCTATGAAAGATTTGGGTTCTCTTCATTATTTCCTTCGTGTCGAAGTCCAACATAACTCTCAACGCTTATTTCTTAGCCAAACCAAGTATGCTCTTAATCTACTACAATGTGTTGATATGGTCGAGGCCAAACCCATTACCACTTCTTTTGTAGTTGGTTGACATCTCTCCATTAAAGGGAAGCTATTTTGGTCTCTTGCTGGAGCCCTACAATATTTGACCTTTACTCGGCTTGATCTCTCATCCAGTCTCAATTCCATTTGCCAGTAAATGCATGCTCAAACTAAAGATCATTTTCATGCACTCAAACGTATATTGCGTTATGTTAAAGGCACGATCCATCATGGTCTTCAACATCATCGCATCCCCTCTCGTGAGTTACTTGGTTATTCTGATGCTAATTGGGCTAGGTGTCCTAATACATATCAGTCTAGCACCGGCTATGTTATCTTCTTGGTCGCTAATTATGTCTCTTGGTGCTCCAAGAAACAATCCATTGTTTCTCGCTCCAGTGTTGAAGCTCATTATGGATCCTTAGCCATTGCTATTGTTGAAGTTGTTTGGATTGTTTAGCTACGTCATAATCTATGTCTTCAATTGCTTTCCCCTTCAAAGATATTTTGCGACCACAAAAGTGCTATTTTTATGGCTGTTAGTTTTGTCACTTGGCCTTGATCTAAGCATATTGCAATTGACTACCATTTTATTTGTGAACTGATTGCAAATGGTTCCTTAAAAGTCATCTCTGTTCCCTCACATCTCCAGCTTGCCGATTCTTTTAACAAGGAAGTCACCGAGCCTCGGTTCATACTTTTTCTGTAACAAGCTTCATGTGATTCCTTTTATTACGCTTAACTTGAAGGGGAGTGATAAGGAAGAATCCTCTTCCAATTCTTTCCTTGATCTTAGATGATTTGTTATTATGTATATATCTTTTCTAGTTTATAGAATAAGTATCAATTACATCTATTTGTTTCCTATTATATAGGATTTTCCAACTGTATATATATTTTATATAATGAGAATCAGTCAACTCAATAAATATTGAGGATTCTGGCCATATTCTAAAGGGTCTTTAAACCTTCACTTGAAGCCATTTGACATCCACGGGGATTTTTTACGTTCGTTTGACCATAAACGAAACTTGGGCTATTTTGAGGTATTTTGGCCTAATAAAAATTTACCGGTATGTATGGCCTAGAAAATATATCTTAAAATTGTGCAAGTTGGTAAGATTTTTTTTTAAAATGGTGTTGAGCTTGTTAAACGGCAGTTTAGAATGGAAAGTACAGATTCGGAGAAAACTAGATGGGGTGACGGGCGAGCAGATTTTCAGTGCACGTGGGCTGCGGCACGACCGCAAGATCGAGTCTACAAATTACCGAATTGAATTAATGTGACATCATTTATGACCGAGGAATGGACTTCCATTTTCATGTATAAAGGGGAAAGCGCATGAACAGGATAAGGAATGAGTAAAGCAGAGCAGAATGCCGTGGCAACACTGTGTCGTGCGAGAAGCGGATAAGTTCTACACGAGAAAATCATTTTTATTTCATTCTATAGGAGCTTAACCTATAATAACAACATAAAATAAAAAGATAATTGGGAAAGGTTGGTGCTGATGGGAAGATCACGACTGTCGGATGATGATTGAAGCCGCCAGACAAACAAAGGCCATGATTATTAGATTAGATTTGGTTTCTATGGAACTGAATTTTATAAAATTTTTTATTTATAAGGATTAATTGACACGTATTTCCTATAAAGATAATTTTTTTTTCATTGAACTCGAAAACACAAAAGCGGCGCTTGTAGGACGAGGGAATGGATGCAACAGGACGGCAGCGGTCGCGTCGCGATGCATGAATTGCAATGAACAGCCCTACCCGTGGTCCTGATTTTGGTCGGCCTGGCATTTACTCCTTGGATGAGGACTATATTTCTTCGCTGAGGACTCGAGGAAGAGGACAGGGACATGCCAATGGACAGCTTCTAGTCGCACTTGGGATTTCCACTACTTTATTTCATTTAGTACAATTGTGAAATTCCTCTGTCGCTATGCCAATCGAGAGCTTCCGGTACCCTGTATTAGGGTGTAAATTGGGTTAGGGACAACCTGAACCGACCAAACAAACCTGATTTTTCTCAGGATTGTGTTGGAATTTTTAAAAATAAGATTGAAGATTATTAAGCGTTTAACGCGGACATAATTTTGAGAGTCGGGTTGGGTTGGGTTGAAACTATTGCAATCTGTTTTGCAATTTTAAAATGCTTATGTTGAGCTAGAGTTTGAAAAATTATATTTAGGGTTAAAATTAGGATTAGATTAGAATTTAAAGATATAAGATTAGGGTTGGGTTGACATGCAACAAGACCCGATTTACAACTAGCATTAAAAGGTAGTTTTTTTTATTCAAAGATATTTTCACATGGGAAAAGACCCCACATGGTTGTAGTTGTAGGATTTCTCCAAAAATCAACTGATTATAGTTATAAGCACCTCCATAATGCCAAAATTCCGTCCCTACTTGACAGTCATTTGAACAGGATATAATCCACAGCAGCTACAGTGCGGACGTTTGGATGTCGATCCACTCAAGTCAAACTTCGCCTTAACAAACGATCGGTGGCGGTTTCTATCTGGTGCCCACGTGGACATTTCTCATTGGCCCTTGGCGAGGTTAGTCCTTCGTCAACTTTGACTGCATGGTCAACCCTCCCTGGGCGCCAGCGATGACGTAGACGGCCACTCTTCCGGTCATTTTTTCCGACCCTTCACACGTGAATACCACTCCACACGTGCGAAGTGAAGTTGGCAGAAATTAACCAGTTCGTCTCAAAAATGCTGGTATTGTGCCTTTCGATTCTTTTCCTTTCCATCGTCAGCCCCACAAATCTTTGCACGATCGAACGCGAACACGTGTAAAAATGTATCTCATTTATTCCGGGTATTTGCAGCGCGTCATGAGTGCGACGTGGCCGACAACTTTCGAATCTGGTCCACATCCAAACAATCCAAGCCGTCGATTCGGGGCATTGCTTTTGCTGGGGATTTTGGGGAAGGGAATACTAGGAATAGAACATCCCTCGTTTTATTGCATTAGAATAGTTACACGAATAATAAAAGATAAGGTAGTAGAAGTAGTGGTAGATTTCTTTGTACGGATACCTGTCATCAAAAATGAGACCACCAAACGAATATATTATACTCAATTCGCCCACGTGTAATTGTGGAAGGTTGGGACGTGTATACTCTAAGAAAAAAAAAAAAAAGGCCGCAACGTAATGAGTACGTGGCGAGCGAGAGAAAGAACGGAGGACCTGTTGTTGTGACTAGGTAGGTTGTAGGTTGCTATTTTGGACCGGTACGGGGCTATCGTTCGGTAGACCAGACCATCGGTCTTTGAAAAAATGAATGAAGATGTGGACCGTTGATATATTCATCACGAGATGGGAGCCTTTTACCGAACCATATCTTGTCAAAGCTATTAGCAGAATAGCCCACGTGCCTGTCGATGGTTAGACCTAGTATGACCCAAGCAACGAACACGAGTAGCTTGCCACAAGATGTGGTGCACTTGTCTCAGATCTGGCCTGCACAAATGATAAATTCCTTTTGGTGACATCTACCCGACGCCCTGCCACTGTCATCAGAACAGCGGGTCAGGTGTCCCGTTGTCCAATTGCTTCAACTGGCTAGTTCTAGAACTAGTTTTTTTTTTTTAAATAAAAAATTAAAAAATAATAAAGTATAATTTTAAAAAAATCTAAACTATAAATATTAATCTAAATATATAAATTTTTTATATAATATTTTACTATTTTAATTTATCCTTTTATTCTTTTAATAACATAAAAAATTTTGAAAATATACCGTGGGGCCAAACTGGCTAGACGGGACTAGTCCGTTAATCAGTTTGCGATCGAATCAGCTCGGTAAAGCCCAGTTTTGATAACAATGCTCCCCGCCACCAAACGAAAAACATGGGGTTGAGTTTACATTGGGTTGATCATTGATGCGAATTCGGCTTTATTTTTATTTTAGAATTTTAACTCGATTTTATTTTATTTTAAAACTTTATATTCGATTTTAATTTTGATCAGCTCTAATGTAATCTTAAAAAATAGTTTGATTTAGATTAATCATTTGGGTTATTTTAATTAATCAATTTTGAGAAATTCTTAATCATCTTCATTTATTTATAAATATATAATCACATTTTAATTAAAATAATTGATATTATTGTTTTAGTATATATATATATGCATGCAACGGTATATTTATAATAAAAAGTGATCTAATCATCACTTATTCATCACCTCATTCATAAATTTATGAATGATCTTGTAGGGCCTCAACACATTAAGTTTGAATTTTAATGACTAAGATAGAAAAAAATTAATTTAAACATTGAAATAAAGATAAGCACACGCATTTATCTATGCCATATCATGAAAAATACCTCACAAATCCTTTGAGGCCTCAACCTTTAAATTGCAACTTAACCCTCGGTAAATTAAGGTTGGGTTGATTAGGGCTTAACCCTAGAGCTTAAAATAATATAAATGAAAAAATAGAGACGAATGTGACTACTGGCGGGCGGCGTGTGCTGCCACAATTTCTTCTGTCACTTTTCATGCCCTGCGGGGCTTGGTAAGATTTATTTCCAAATCATGAAACACAAGACCGAAGATGATAAAAATTCCACCTTCACTTCATGATTATGTCACGAATACTCAAATGAATTCGGTACTTTGTTGTAGTCATGTTATCAAATTGTGTAAATCCGGAGAATCTACTTCACTTATCACAAGCCACGTGTGCATGATCCTATAAAATTCTTTTGAAATAGAAGGCTCCAGCAACAGGAATTAAACAATTTCTAAGCTGTCACAGTCATCCACGTGCGCATGTGAACACGTCTTCATGCGATGCGTTGTGAGAAATTCTACCAATCTCCCCCCAAACTTATATATTCTACTAAACTCCTCGACGCTTTCAATTTTAACTTGCCAATTGGTCAAAAGTTTTTTATTTAATAAACCTATTCTTTTCTAATTTGCCAATTGGTCAAAAGCGTTTTCTTTTAATTAAACCTTTATTAAAAACCATGTATCTTCCCAAAGACTAAGGAGTTGAAGACATTCAACATTATCATCGAGTATTAGGTGGACCTCAGCAAATAGACCATCTAACTTCCTTGTTTTGCTTGATAAGGCTAGTGATTTTGCGCTACATTATTTTCGGATAGGCTCGAATAATCAAATGAAAGTGCGTTTCACTTACCACGAACGGCCAGTATCTGTATCTATCTGATCAATGAAACAGTGAAAAACAACCCTCTTTTCTTTTTCCTCATTGCATGCGCCAATCAAGCGGGAAATTGGATTGGCTACCACTGATTGTTTCAGCTGTTGATTATGGTGGGATCCACATATCAGATCTATATATATATATATATATATATATATATATATATATATTCTAAAAATGTGTTTGTCACGTTGGTGGGAAAGGAAATGGTCTTCTTCCATGGCTTGCCAAAGGAGGCACATCTCTTTCATTTTTTTCGGAATGTTCATGCACCTAAATAATTATTTCTATGCAACGTGTCTACTTTATATAAATCTCACGTGCAACAAATAGTAGATCTTCTAACCCACTTTAATGTCGGTGCAGTATTTTATCTTGGGTAGGGTCCCATTTGGGAAGACGACAGATATCCCTTGTTTAATAAATGGGAATTGGCTTCTTCGGTTCAGCCAACAAAAGAATAGAAGGTAGACTGTTGCCCGCCTCACATGCGCATGCTTGTGGAAGGAAAAGAAAGGTTATAATATCGGCGTGATTTTATAAGAAAGCAGGCCGAGGTAGCCGAAAAGCATCAGGTGGGTTGCCTGAAATCTTCCTTTTGGGAACCACCAAAGTTTCTAGATAAGCCCCATATCTACCGCTTGTCCTATCAACTTCCTGAAGATGTGGTGATTTTGGATTTTGGCGTCGTTGGAGCTTTGAATTTATCTGACTTTAAATTGGATTTTATAGAGATATTAAGTAGATGTCATGAAGCTTCTGGTGGCGTGGGGTCTATTATTGCAACGTTAGCACGAAGATGTGCGAGGAGTATTTTGCAATCCGCCAATCCCACCCTCGATGTTTATCATTAGGCGTGACCGGACTTTTTGTCCTTTGCGATTGCTCTTTTCTGAATGATGGGATTATTTTGTTTATTTTTTGCGAAAAGAAGAGCTTGTTAATATAGATATTTCACTTGGAGGGAAGCTAACGATCATTGCTAGTCTTATCAACTTGGGATTAAGATTATTCCATGCCTACCGTGAGTATAGTCACGATGCTGTTTGTGATTTGGTTTGGATATTATCCCCACATTATGGTAGTGGATCATATTTTTTAGTGATAACAATTTCAATCTCTAGGAATCATAACATTGAATAAGCTTTATAGTTAGCAAAACTGCCACATCATATCTTAATTCTGATAGGAAATCTATTCAAATTAAGACATGGTTCTATATGGTTTCAGGTGTTATTACTTAAAAAGAGACTCCTGAAAGAATTAAAGGATGTATAATCCTAATAACCACCTCTTTAGTTAGGAAATTTTATACAATCATGATCGTTCTAGCATATGACATTGCCTCAATTGTCCACCCACTTAAGCTTAACTATATAAAAAAAAAATAGTTAAGCATAGCTTATGGACACAAGCTTTTAATTATTTGTACATTTTTCTTATGATCCTATTACCGGCTTCAGTGTCTTAGTGTTTATGCCATGATCATCTCCAGCGCCTTCTGACGTTTTTCTCTGTTTTACAAAATCTCCAAAATTCTTTGAGAGCAATTTGGTTGAAAATCCAAACATCAATATAACATAAGAAAATTCCATTTTTGTTGTATGACAACTCTGAAAGGTTATCTTGGGTCCCACCAGAATATGTTTTAGGCTAAACTGAATAGAACATGCCTTTCAACCATTTGATTAGGTAGCAATGATTAAGACTGGTTAAAGCTATCAAAGGGTAAAATTGTTCTAAGATGTTAATTGTGGTTAACCAAGAAGAAGATGCCAATCACTAAGAAAATGACTAGAATGAGGTGAGGAAGATGCTGCCATCCATTTCATCATGCATTGACATCCTTTCCAATCGATGCTAATTTCACTACAACCCATCCCCTTCTCTTTCTCCAACCATTGAAGTTGAGATCCAACCAAGAGTTGATGCTAACAAGAGATCATGCTCATTCTTCCTTTCCTCTAGTGGAAGTTGTTGCTAATCCTGTGAACTCCAACGAGTCCCGCAACACTAGATTTGAGGCCATTTCCTTGTTAATTCTAACCCCATAAAAAAGGGAACCCATTTAGACCAAGAAATGTTGTCGTGCTTGATTACCTACAGCTATTGGTGAGCCAACATAAGTCTTCTTTCTCAGATCCAGTGAAACCCATCTCCCTCTAGGCTGCAACGGATCATCTTTTACCACACTGATGAAATTGTTGTCATGTTAATCTATTGCCAATTGATAGTCTAAGTAATGATGGAAGTCATTATAAAAAATTTCCTTGCCCCAATGATGCTGTAACTCCAATACCAAATCTCAGGCTAGGCCTTATTATCGAGGTGTTAGGGATCTCTAAAACAGGATATTGTTTAGTTGGTACCATGCTATGTCAGATTCATATTCTAATGGAAAGTCTCTTTCAACTTCAAGGTGGTTCCGTAAGACTTCGGAATCTTTTCCTAAAAGGAAATCTTAAAAGAATTAGGGATATGTATTCTTTTGAAATCATCCTTTAGACAAGAATCATCATCCCATTTACGTAAGGATTGCGTATATCCTTGCGTGCTTATATTCCTTATGCTCAACTATAAATATACTAGGTATGTACTATTTTAGATAAGCTTTCTGAAAAGCAAGCTATCTTTTTATTATTCACATCCCATATTATGGTCTCTTACAGACTTGAGCATCAGAGTGTTTGCACCAGGGACCACCCTTGACACCCTCTGATGTTTTCTTTATCTCGTAAGATCTTTATTCAGGGCTATCTAAAGAGTATATTTAGGGACAACCCAAACACAAGGAATGTGAAGGAAATAATTGACATCTTCATGATGAAAGAAAATAATTAATTAAAAGATAAAGTATAATATATTTAAAGACCTAAAATAGACACTGTTCTCTAAGTGGATGTGCTTTCATTAGGATCATCGAGCACATTGAAATGACTTGATATTTTGTGAATTACCTCAAGCTAGTGGGTGGAGAGGATGGTATAGCTTTAGACTAGGTTACTAGGTATTGGGTTAAACTAAAAAGTGAGGTATTTTGATCCTCATTAGTTTATCTCGAGAAGGAATCAAGATCAGGTAACCTCTTTTGTGTTCAGACTTAAAAGAGAACAAGAAAAACATGTAGTTTAGGTTGCTTGGCTCTTCTTATAATTGCGGGAAGCTTATGAAGGATGGGTGACTTTGACTGAGTCACAACAGGATTTGATTTGATGTGTCACGACTCAGTGATTCAGTGGCTCAATTATCTCATATTTTCTAGAGAAGCTTAAAAAGAATGGGAGTAGGTAAACTATGTGTTTAGACTCCATGAGTTATGACTCAGTAACTCAATAAAGGCTCAACTCTCTCAATTACTTGTGAGAAACTTAGGAAAAGCAGGGCTATACTAACTAGATTTGACTCGATAAGTTATGATTCAGTGATTTAGCAAGTGCTCATTCCTTTTAATTACTTATAAGAAGCTTAGAAAGAGTGGTATTGGATTGATTTGATTTGACTCAGTGAGTCACGATTCGATGACTCAGTCAATGCTCAAATCTCACATTTTTTCACGAGAAATTTAGGAAAAACTGGACTAAATAGATTGAGTTTGGTTAACCAAAGTGGTTTTTGCTAGGGCTTACTCAGTGAGTAATGACTCGGTCTTAGACTAAGATAACTGAGTGGTTAGACGAGTTGTGTTTTCCAATATTTCAGAAAAAAAGATAGTATCGTCTTTTATCATGATGGTACATTATTGCAATTTAATAAAAAATTATAAATAAATCTTGGTAAAAATTATTAAAAATACTATTTGTTCACAGCGATGCCTTATATTAAAGTTAATTAAATAAAATTAAACTACATTAAGGCCAATTAAACTTAATTAAAGCATGATAAAGTTTATTAAACTTCATTCAACATCTTTATGGCAAAATTGTAATAATTCAATAAAAGTACATATAAAGTATATTACTAATGTCTTTGATAATACCAAATAGAGGAAGTTGTCTAATAGTTACTAAAATAAAATTAATACTAATAAAAACTAGAAAATAAATACACATATTACATACTTGAACCCAATATCTCTAAGGGACCCATTGACAAAATTTATTCAATTAAATTAAGCAATATTAAACTTGTTTAAGCCTACTAAACCTAATTCAATTATGTTAAATAAGGTTAAATTTTATGTAGTAAGGTTAAATTGTGTGAAAATCCATTTAGGCTGGTTATCCTTATTATATTGAATAATAATTTTGTGATAATGCCTCATAAGTTATATTATATATAATTCTTATTAGTTCTTATCAATTAATAAATACTCTAAAATCATAATATATTATTAAAAATATTTCTACAAAATTAAAAGTATAAAAGCCCATTTCAGTACATAGGTCACACATCCAGCAAAACTCTTAAAGGTATTAAAAACCATCAAATACTATTAAACCTAGCTAAAGTCTACTAAACTATTTTAGACTATATCAAATTATGTTAAACTAAATTGAAATCTATTAAAGTCCATTACCCATCATTAAAATGCTTTACATATTTTTTTTAATATTAACCTTTAATAAAATTTTCAACAATTATTCCTTTCTTAGCAATATGATTAGAAAAAATTTTGATCTAATAATATCATAGAATTTGATTATTTTGATTAAGTTAATGTATATTAAACCCCAAACTTATAAAAAGCCTAGCGAATCACAACCCATTAAATTCTATTAACATCAAAATCCATTGAATAAAATTTAAGATAATTAAGCTGAGTGAAAGCTTACTAAACATAGATAAAGTTTATTAAAGCCCATTGAAATAAAAATATATAAATATAAAAAAATAACGAAGATATTATTAAAGAAAGTCTGATCCGGAGCGCGAAGAATCTGGAAAGGCCGCCGCACGAAACGGTTCCGAAAAACGGAGCCGGGAGGCCAGCCTCAGCCACTCCCGGAAAACGAGACTGAAGACCGCCTCCGCCGGTCCCGCAGTACGGATCCGGAGCGCGAAGAATCTGGAAAGGCCGCCGCACGAACCG
>JAYJMB010029126.1:21998-35393 GCA_036873735.1 Pouteria campechiana | reverse complement strand
TTGTTAATGCTTAGATTATGTCTATACAATTAGTTTAATAGTTTGATTAAACTAAACTTTAAAAAATCAATTTTGATCCTAAATGAGACCAACCCAATCTTAGAAAAAGTAAGATAGAGTTGACTTTGAACCAAATTGACTTAAATATAAGGTAAGGTAGAATTTTTATAAATAAGGTTAAAGATATGATCGACCAAGAAATGAAACAAAACGGAACCAAGTTTCAAATCTATTTAAACCTGACTCGGGGCCATAGTTATGGAAGGCTCTCCTTTCCGTACCCTGCTTCAAGCTTCTCAATAGAGATCATGGATCCCACCTACACATCTTACTTCCATTATGGCTCTACAATTCCATTACAATTAGATTTCACTTTATTAAACTTGCATATTATATATAATGTTAAATTTATATATTAAAATATTTTAATTATGGTCAAATTTTAGAGGGCATTGCCTGACCCAATTGTAACACTTTCCACTTACAAGGCGTAATTAGCGATATGGATTTGATTGTAATTGAATGGAATAAAAAGTAAATGATGTTAGTAAGATATGTGATAATGTCAATAATAAAATGAATGAGGTTAAAATAGGTAGGGGAATAATGTTGAGAAAAAATAAGATTTTTATGTAATTTATGTGTCGAACTAATCCTTGAAAAATAAATTTCTTTTAGAAAATCAAATCCATGTATGCGATAAGACCCCAAGAATGACTTTGTATATTTCACTTTCTTCGCGTTTGTGGTACATTGGATATTATTATTATTGTTATAACCACGGCTAGATTTTCAATTAGGAAGTTCTTCCTAATCTTCCTAAGAGATGTCATGATTCATAGGTAGACCCATTGTGGTGATGGGACCCCATCTACGAAGGAACTTTCAACCATACTTTTTGCGCCGGAGAAAAAAGACAGGGCAGCATGGGCAGCATCTGGTCAGCATTTAGTCAACATTTTAAACTAGAGGAATGGAGACATTAACGGCCAACAACGGCTAGACGCCGAAACATACACCGCAGTTGAACGCAGAAGGCAACGTGTCAAAATATTTTCCCAGGTGGCATAGATGATATAAACAATCGACACCTTTCATTTCTCTATTTATTCCAAAAAATAATAAATAATACAAAATTCATGACTCGATCATGATAATTACTCTTTGGATTTTTACTCTAATTTTAATCCATTTGAATAGTTTTTTCATATCAGAGTCGTCCATCCTGCATCAAATTCGTCAACCTCATTTTGAAATGCAGCATCTTTATTAATGGAGGGTGTTGATCATATCCTCTTTACCAAGCTTGTAGAAATATGGTCCAATGCAACGGATGGAAAGCCTGTTATGAGGGGAAAACGCCGCTTGCCGCTCGACCGATATACCCTGCAGCGGAAAAAACCGTTTTCTCTCGTCTGCATCTCCATCTCTTTCTCTCTCTCGCACAAGGATCAGGAAAGCTTTCCTGATTCTGTAAGCCTTCATCTCTTTCTCTCCCTCACACAAGAATTGGGAAAGCTTTTCCGCATACCCCATCTCTTTTTCTCCCTTACAATTATGAAAGCTTTTTTCTCAATCTGTAAGCCCCCATCTCTTTCTCTCTATCAAGGATTAGGAAAGCTTTTTCTCATTCTGCAAACACCCATCTCTTGCTAGCAGGTTGGTTTTTGTAATGCGATTGTTCGGGGTGAAGGGGTAGATACTCGATACTTGTTGTTGTGGCTGTTGGCATTGTTATGATAAGAAGATGGCGGAATATCATTTCGCAACGAAGGCGTCGCCAGGTGTGGCAAATTCCCAGAACGTGACGGATGTTAATCAGGTGGTATGCTACACGCCGTCGATGATGTTGTCGAATGGGATGTGGAATCAAAAATCTCCATTATCTTTCACCATTCCCGTCTTTGTTATTCAAGTTACTATCATTATCGTCACCAGCCGCGCCTTGGTCTTTGTCTTGAAGCCCCTCAAACAGCCTCGGGTCGTTTCTGAGATCTTGGTATGCCTTCTTTCCCATCCCCATGTTGTTATTCATCATCGTTGCCTGCGCCAGCCTTTTATTTCAAAAGTGAGAAAGAACATTATAGAAGCCATGGTATTAAATTCACTACAAGAGAGATCATCAAATGCAGCAACAATTTTGGAAGCTTAAAACTGAAATTTCGCTACATATAAGCATACTTAACGAAAAAAATTTGCCGCTCAACCGTTGTCCTATCGCAATTAGTTTTATGTAATGATATTTAGATTTAGGCTTTTAGCTGTAAATAATTCAACAAATGTAGCAAATATTTTTTAACTTAATTTAGCCATTTTCAGTTGCATTAACTTACATGCAATCGCAACTTCGGCTGCTTTTATTATTATGCATAACTAAATTTCTACTATATTTAATTTTATATGCGGTCAAATTTATGCAGCATTTACTATTATATGTAGCCAAATTGTTGCAACATGTACGATTATATGTAACCAAATTTTTATTGCATTTACAATTATATATTGCCAAATTTTTATTGCATATAATATTATATGCTACCAATTTTTTTTGCTGCATTTAATACTATATGTAGCCATATCTTGGCAACATATGCATAAGTTTTATTGCACTTGAAAATTCGTAACCAAAAAATTAATATGATCTATAGGTGTATATTATGAACCTATTTATACTTCAAAGTTTTACTTATTCATACTTCTAATATAACAAGGTATTATATCCCAAAATTCATATTTATCATAAATTTATTTTGCATATAAATATATTTAAAGTTTGATCATTTAACATCAATAACAGTTTTCAAAAAAATATAAATACAATATATCAATTTTCAAATTATCAATTAATATTAAGGGACACTCACATGTTAAGGCCTCTCATATAAAAGAGAGTTTGTAAGAAATGGAAAAACAAGAAACGATAGCTCATTCACCTGTCATTCACCAAATGCCTTGCAATAGCAAATGAAACTGACCCTTACATGAAAATTTTAAATAAGCATTAAATTTATAATATCAAAGACACCTTCAAATGCATATGTATGGAATGGACAAGCGTTACCCTTATTGGGCTTTACATAAAGTGTAGCTATTGAATAGAAATTATTAATGGACTAGCTTTAGAATGGACAATCTAATTAAAATAAAATATCATCTAAAACAATCAACGATGATATACAAGATATTTGTCAAGAGAAGTTCCAGCAACCACTTATCAATTTGATTTCACTTGTTGCAATATGTTCCAGTTTCAATAAAAGATTTGAATTAACTAGAAAATAGTATCACTTATGCAATTAACTTGGAATTCGTGGCAAGGAAATTAGGGAAAGGTTAGCTTATATGGAATTCATGGCAACTGTAAAATGGAGAGTTGCTTGCCTTGCACTAAAAACTTAGATGATTAACTCATACAATGCTAATTTTTATATTTATGTTTATAACTATTCAATGATAACTTTAGTTCCAAAGACAAGTATTAAAATACCATTTTTCATATAAATACTTAGAAACTATTTAAGTGATGTTTAACGAAGTTAGCAACATCGAGCGATCCCTTAACTCCTAATGATGGCAAATCCAGTAGCCTTTCTCTTCCTTTCTTTTAATTATGGCATCTCCCTTTCGATTTGTCTTTCCCTCAACTTTTCTATCCGTATTTAACACTAAGCGCGAGCAATTTGGGTTTCCCCTCATTTGTATTTTTGGTTTCCTTCTTTTATCCTTTTTTTTGTTTGTTTATCTTCGATGGTGATGGTGGCCCGGCATGTGAGTAATGTGTGGCCAAACATGACATGGGTTGAGGCTATTTGGCCATCCTTACCCAACGTGTGCCCTACACATAAATAATTGGACTGATATGTTATATTATATTATATATTATTTATTATATGAGTTAAATAAATAATAATAAATTTAATATATTCTCAATAAATATTATTATGTAAATATAATTTAATTTTACAAAATTAGAGCTACAGAGAATCCACGTTTCAAATTTCATTTAGACCCTTATATCATAAAAGAATAATGATCATATTTAACATCCTTTTTGAACTTTTTAGAGCCCTTTTTTAATAAAATAATTTTTAAATATAGAACTGTGTATGTAGCAAAATATGTTAACATAATCTAAATTATTTTATTTAACATATAATTTATTTTTTTGAAATGATAGCATCAAATAAATCATCTTTCTAGATTTTTTTCCTTCTATTTTACCATAATTTTAATGCTATTTAATTTATTTTTTAATAAAATAATAATTATTAAATATAATAATATTTGTATCAGTTTTTTAATACATTTACTATCTTTTGAAAAATTATATTATTTAATATATTTTAAAAAAAATAAAATTCTTAGTTTATTTATTTTATAAAATAAATTTTTTGAATATAAATCCATGTACAAAAGCATATTTTTATTGCAAAATACTATGCTTCCACAGATTATATTATTTAGTTTATGATTTATTTTTTAATTAAAGTTACTAATAGTTCTCTTTTTAATTCTATTCCTTCACTTTCATTATTTGATATTTAATTTATTTTTTGATAAAATTAATTTTCTTATATATAAGAATATACATAGCCAAATATTGTAGTACATTAGTGAAACTATATTTATACTAATTATATCATTTAATATGTAATTTAAAAAGAATGAAAGTCATAAAAATTATCTTTTTAAATTTATTCCTTCCCTTTCACAATAATTTACATGTTAAGTAGAAATATTTTTTATAATATATAGCAAAAATATATATACTATGTTTTTACAAATTATATGAGTTAATATATAATTTATTTCAAAATTAAAGTTGCAAATGATCTTCTTTTCTAATTTTATTTCTTCTCTTTCACCATAATTTATATGCTAATTAGTTTTTTAATAAAATTATATATATACGAATACATGTCGCAAATTAGCCCTATATATATTATAGTATATGTAGTAGATTTTACTATATAGATATATACATACTATGTTTTTGCAAATTATATAATTTTTCATCCAAAATTAAAGTCACAAACAATTTTATTTTTCAATTTTATTCCTTCTCTTTCATCATAATTTATATACAATTTAGATAGTTTTGAATAATAATTTGCAAAAATTACAAAGTATTTGTGTTTACTTTGAAGTGATTGGCATATTAAATTTTTTATTATAAATTAAATCTACATAAATAATAATTTTAAAAAAGAAAACTTAATATAAATTTAGATAAATTTTACATTTGCATAAAAAAATTATATGCTTTTTACATAATTGCTAAAATATTTTATCAATTTCTTTACCCGTAATAAAAATTATCTTACTTGAACCTTCTTTATTTATTTCAACTTTTTTGAATTTTAATGTAGTCATTTTAAATCACAACTCAAATGTTTGTAGGCATATAAGTGAATTAAATAAATTAAAAAAATTTATATAAAAGATTAAATATTTTCTTTCCAAGTGAGAAAAAGAAAAAAATATATAAAGAAAATTATTTTTATATTTTAGTAATTTTTCACTATCCAATGCTCTAAAGTTTAGATTAATTGATAATATTAATCAATAAAGTAATGAAATTAAATTTATCCAAAGTTAGTAACTTTATTAGTAAATAAATTAATTTTTTATGTTAATATTACATAAGTTGTCATTTTTATATTAATTATATTCCTATGTCATTACAATAACCCATTTAAATATAATTAAAAAAACTTAAATATTAAATGTAAACAAATATTATAATATGCAACAAAATTTGGCTACATATAGTTTTATTTGTAGCTAAATTTTGCTATATATAATATATTTATATGCAGCAAATATGGGTTACATATAATATTATATGCTACATTATTTTTGGTTGCATATAATAATAATAAATGCCTCCAAAACTGGACTGCATATAAAACATAAATTCAATCATTGTATTTATGATTACATGGGCTATATATAATATTATATACAATGTTATTTTTTGGTTGCATATAATAATAAATGTAGCCAAAAGTGATGGCATATAAAAGATAAACTTAATTGCATTTGGTTGTATTTAATATTATATGTAACGCGAAGTTTTACTACAAATAATATTAAATTTAACACCCCTTTTGGCTACATATAAATTTAATATTTTGTGTATATATTTTATTTAATTTAAGTAATATTAATATATATACAGTGAATTGATTATTGCATATAATATTATATATATATAGCAATTGAGCATGGTTGTATATAAAATTAAGTATAGCAAAAGATGGTTGCATATGCTCATTTTATGTAGCAAAATTTGGTTGCAAATAACTTTATATGCTACAAAATGAGTTGTGCTACATATAATATTTATATGTAGTTAAATGTTGTTGTATATATTAACTGCTTATAATATTATATGTAACTAATTATAAATTATAACATATATTATAATATGTAGCAAGGTTTGGTTACATTTAATATCAACAAATGGAAATTTAGTTGCAAAAAATTGGCTGTAAAACATGATTTTTCTTGTAATGATTTTTTATCATAACTCAGACCCAAAAATAGTACAATTAAATATCATTTTAAATCCAAGGGTGAGTCTCCTAAGATGTATCACACGTGAGATGCCACATAATCACAAAAGCAAAAATAAAAATCTCACAAATAAAAGGAAATCATTTATAAATTTATAATTGTCATAGGATCTGCTAAATCCATAATTATAAATCTCACGTAAGTCTAAGACTTTAACGAATAAAATAAATATCTTTAATATTCTTTGGGATGATAGTCTGCATCATCTATTCAATACCACGATTTAATGCCCACCACAAGCAACATTACCTAAAAAATAAATAATCAAGGGGTGAGTCATAAAAGTTAGTAAGCATAAAGATGTACTTAGCACATATGTTAAAGATAATCTATATCATATACTAAATACGTAAATCTTTTGATTATTTAAACATCTAACTCAACGTACATGCACATCTATTACGTACAATATCTCTGATAATATCCTAACCCAATGTACATACACATCTATTGCGCACAATACCCAATGTGCATTAACTTCTCTTGCGCACAACATATGTGATAATATCCTAACTGGTTTAGCATATCACAATATTGAATCATGGGAGGTAAATCTCGTCCATTCATTGTTATTTAAATATTTAACCATCTAAGCCAATATGCATAAACATCTATTAGGCACAACACCGAAATCATATTTGACTGGTTGGCGAATGACAACATTAAATCCAGGGAGGTAAATCTCATCCTTTCATGTTTATTCAATCAAACCTCTTGATCTTGCTACAATCTGGATAATTTAACCCTTCTAGTAAGTCTAGAACACTTAAAAATCCTAAAATTAATCATTTGATCACCTAAATTGAAAACTATGGGGCCCAGAAACCTCACAACATAATTTGGTCGCCTTTCAATCCCACCCATCTGAACCCTAAACCCATAACTTCTACTCTTATTGACCATAATTTTAACCATCAAAGCTATATTGGTTACTATGATTAAAATAATAAATAAATCTTCTTAATCTCAAAATTAATAGTCAATGAGTCAATGGTTGAGTTCACATTAGATGGTCAATCTTACATGTCAAATAATTAATAGAATACATCAGATGGTCAAAAAATCAATAGTCAAACATTTAACCTTTGACAATCAACACAAAAGATAAATATACATTTATTCTAGGTTATTATATTTTCATTAAAATCTAAGTAAAAAATTTTAATTAAATTTGTTCATTTATTTATACATTCAAAATCTTTTGGGTTAAGGGTGTTTTGTTAGTGGAAAACTAATAGAAAATATAGGAAAGGAAGAGGATATAACAAGGGATGTTAGTCTGAAATTGAACAAAGTTAAAATAGATTAGGAATAATAATTAAAAATATAAGTAAGAATGAAAAAAATAGTTATTATAATAGTATATGTCAAATTACACCATTTTTTTTGAGATTTCTGAAAATGAAATTATTCCAGAATTAAGCAAATTAACAACTGACATAATTATTTTAAAAATATATAAAATTATGTGTGAAAATATAAAATTCAGTTTAACTAATCAATAAAATTATGGAAATGTCACTTAATTTGGTAAAATTATCTGTTCATTTGGAAGTAAAATTACAGAAGCTGTGGTTGTATGGGTTTTGAAAGAAAAACTACGTCATTCATCTTAAGTAGCTACTAACAGGAGCTTTTAAAGAAAATTATCCTTATCATCTTTGTGATATGTACCAAGTAATCTAAAAATATGAACATGCCCCCCTAGCTAGCATATGGTATATTTGAAATAGCATGATTAATATTTCGCACTCATGCCTACACACAAAGTATAATCAAAGCAAAACCCAAAATCGCAACAGGTTTAAGCTATAATTTTTGGCAGAGATGGTTGGGGTTGGCAGTGGAATTACAGGTTGAAATGGTTTCTGCTGATGTTGATAGGCTGGCTTGATTTTGGGTCCCTCAGTGATCGGCCGGTATACCAAGTTCGGGACGATGTTCTTCCCCCTGAGGAGTGTGTCAGTGCTGGAGACGATGGCTAATCTCGGCCTTCTTTACTTTCTCTTCTTGGTGGGGGTCGAGATGGACCTAAGCGTGATCAGGAGAACAGCCAAGAAGGCCCTAGCCATCGCCATCGGTGGCATGTTCTTCCCTTTCGTCATCGGTATGATCTCCACCGTCTTCAGCGAAGACATCGGCGTGCACAAGGGCACTTACCTCCTCTTCGTCGGTGTCAGTCTCTCCGTGACTGCATTCCCCGTCTTAGCCCGCATCCTCGCAGAGCTCAAGCTCCTCAACACCGATCTTGGGCGAATCGCTATCTCCTCCGCCGTCATTAACGACCTCCTCTCTTGGATTCTGCTCGCCCTCGCCATCGCCTTGTCTGAGACTAATGGCAATGTCTTCGTCGCCTTTTGGGTCGTGCTCTCCGGCACCACCTTTACCTTCTTCTGCATCTACGTCGTCCGCCCCACTATCATCTGGATGATCAAGCGCAACCCAGAGGGAGAGCCCCTCGATGACATGTTCATCTCCTTCATCTTAGCTGGGGTGATGCTGAGCGGCTTTGCCAGCGACGCCATTGGAATACATGCTATCTTTGGGGCTTTCGTCTATGGCCTGATCATTCCCAACGGCCCGCTCGGGGCGTCACTGATCGAAAAGCTCGAGGACTTCGTATCAGGGATACTGCTGCCGCTCTTCTTTGCCATCAGCGGGTTGAGGGCCAATATAGCTCTGGTCACCGACTTCCGAAGTTGCATGGCGGTGATTGTAACCGTCATTGTCGCTTGTGTGGGGAAGATTTTTGGCACTGTGATGACCTCTCGCATGTTTGGGATGCCCTTTCGCGAAGGATTGTCGCTCGGGATGCTCATGAACACCAAAGGCTTGGTGGAAATGATTGTCTTGAATGTTGGGAGAGAGCAGAAGGTAAGAGCCCCCAGATTTCGGTTTATTTGGAGCCCAAACATTGTAATAGAAGTTTGTGAATTTTAGGCGCATGAATGCTCTAAACCAAGTTCAGCTTGGCTTAATCTTTCTCAATCTTGATTTGGGTCAGGCTTTCATCAAGCCTGAGTTGACCCAAAATCAATTTGACACATATTGAATACAGCTAGCCTTGCCAGCCAGCTTAGTTTGTTTCAAGGCCCAACCCCACCCCCTACCCAACAAAACCAAACATAAAACAAAAATTAAAACAATAACTTTTCATATCCCCACATCTTGCAGGATATCGAGCTTTTCATTAACCCAAATCATTGATGGTATTTTCCTATTGCATGAATGGAAATTGCAGGTGATTCCTGAATCAGTATTCGTAGTACTGGTGATAACATCAGTGGTAGTGACAACATCGATCACCCCAATTGTGACAAGCATCTACAAACCCACCAGGAGATTCATACCATACAAGCGGCGGACGATCCAACGGACAAGGGTCGATCAGGAGCTGCGAGTGCTGGTAGGCATGCACAGCCCTCGAACAGTCCCCACCATCATCAAACTCCTCGAAGCCTCCCACCCAACCAAGCGCTCCCCTCTCTTCATCTACGCCCTCCACCTCGTCGAGCTCACGGGCCGCGCCTCCGCCATGATGATCGCCCACAACTCCCGGAAGCACGGCCGAACGCCGGTGAACCTCACCCAAGCCAACTGCGACCAGATCGCCAGCGCCTTCGACAACTACCAGCAGCAATCCGTGGGAGTCTCCACCGCCACCCTCACCGCCATCTCCCCCTACTCCTCCATGCACGAGGACATCTGCGACATGGCTGAGGACAAGCGGGTGGCTATCATCCTCCTCCCCTTCCACAAGGAGCAGAGCGTCGACGGCAGCATGGAGTCCACCAACCCGGCCTTCCGAAACATCAACTCCAACGTCCTCGCCAACGCGCCCTGCTCTGTCGGGATCCTCATTGACCGCGGCCTTGGCGGCGCCAGCCGGATGCCCATTAACCAGGTGTCCCAGTACGTGGGGGTGCTCTTCTTCGGCGGCCCCGACGATCGGGAGGGGCTCGCCTTGGGATGGCGGATGGCAGATCACCCCGGCATTTGCTTGACCGTGGTGCGGTTCATCGAAGACTACGGCGCGCCGGTGGGTGTCCGCGACGACGATGGCGGCGATACGAAGATGCTGCCGATGACGACGGAGGAGGAGAGGGAGCGGCAGCTGGACGACGACTACATCAACCAGTTCCGGCTGCGGCACGCGAGCAATGAGTCGGTGGTGTATGTGGAGAAGGCGGTGAGCAACAGCGAGGAGACGGTGGCGACGATAAGGGGCTTGGATAATGTGTATGATCTTTTCATCGTGGGGCGAGGGCAGGGGCATGCGTCGATGCTCACGGCGGGGCTGACGGACTGGAGCGAGTGCCCTGAGCTGGGGCCGATCGGAGACTTGCTGGCGTCGTCGGACTTCGCGGCGACGGTGACGGTGTTGGTGGTTCAGCAGTACGTTGGGACGATGCCCAGCGAGGGTGTCGGGACGCCCGACAGCCCCAGTGGCCATTCCGAGCACTACCTCGGTGACACGAGGCGGCCGCATGCAGACCCGGCCCCCCATTTTAGCCAGCACAACTAGCTAGCGCAGCTATGGGTTTTTTTTAGCATCAATTTTAAAAATTACATTTTAAATATTTTGCATGGTTGCATGATTCTAAAATAAATCGTGAGCCTCGTTTTTTTCTTGGCTGTGGAGTGACTGCACCACCAGGTTTATAGACGGGCTCTCTCTAAGGAAATTATAAAAAACAATAAACACCTTTTTGCTTACAAACATCTTAGGAATAAGACCATTGTTTCAAGAATAGAGCTTAGTAATTATATGACACTCTTTTCTTATAAGAATATTAGGAATTAGGCCTTTGTTACAAGCTTCTTTCTCCTAATTTCATTTGTGATGTGTAGTTACTAATGCTGAGGGGTCAACATCAAAATGTAATTTCTTTTTCTTTTCATTTTTTTTAGTTCTTATATCATAATCGTTATCATCATAAGATATTTTCTACTTCAATGGAATTAGTTAAAAGGATCCGGTATATTGATTTAGAGTTATGTCCTCATGTACCCAAAATATGTATGAAGATTTTATTTTATTATTATTTCTTTGAACTATCCTGTTAAGGATTTATATATCTTGATACTCATAGAAGCCAACGTGCCATTTCAATTGGCTTGAGATATGGAAGTGTTGATATTTGGGAGTTTTCAAGAAATCCGAATACCCTAATACATAGAGTCAGCATTTGCCGTGCAACCAACGGGGAATATCAGGTTATAAATAGAGAAAGAAAAAGTATTGATAGCTTCACCCACATGCAAGGTAAAATAATCATTAGAAAAGTAAAATTCCTTATCTTGGATTCTTCCGAAACTTCAAGGGTGTTTCAAATATAATTTATTTCTTTAATACAACAAATATTCTAATTAGAAATTTATATTAGTCATCAAGAAAATATTAAAGAAAAAGTGATTCTACTGTTGAAATTAGTTTAGGATAATAAGTGGCCCATGTTATATTAGTAATCATCAAAATTATTAAATATAAATTTTGACTAGATAAACAAATAAAATAGAATATATATATATATATATATCAAAGTTGATATACTATGATATTTTGAGTTAACGTTTACTTTAAATTTTTATTTGATGTATATTTAAATGGCTTTTGACATTAAAAACTAATTCATAATTAAAATATTTTGTATGATGAAGATTACTAAAAAATGAAAAGTATGTCGGCCTTTTCAAACATAGATGATAAACTTACTACTTAAATACTATAAGTGTTTATGATATTCATATTTCATACATTAATTTAACTGGCATTTCCCTACTTATATTAGTAATTAGTGAGGATTCAAATAAATTTCACACATATATATTGCTCTACTGTATTCCTACTTTGTCATTGCACAATAGCTATAAATAGTGTACACTGCATAATCACAAATAAGAGAATGAAAAAGAATTTCCTTCAAATTCTTTCGTTAAACTTCTATATGGTATTAGAGTTTTAAAGAAGGGCGTACAAAATGGTAGAGAGCAATAATCAAAATGAGACCAATCTTAATGCCACAACCAAAATCTCATAGTCATTTCCAATAGGAGTGAATGTGATCAATTTCGTCACACTCAAACTCACTGACAACAACTTCTTGTTATGGGAAACACAAGTAATCTTTCTAATAGAAAGCCACGACCTGCTTGGTTTCCTTACTAGAGATGTTGTGGCTCTAAGATAGTTTATTGAACGCACAGGAGGTGCATTTGTTTCCTAACCCAGACTACAATGCATGGGTACGAATAGATCATCTAATAAAGGCATGGATTGTTGGACTTTATCGAAAGATGTGTTGGGTTACGCGGTAGGTCCCAAAACCGCTGCTTATCTATGGAAAGCCTTAATGAATATTTCTTTCAAAGTTCAATAGCTCATGAATTTGACCTACTTACCCAATTACAACACATAAGCAAAAGATACAAATCTCTGCCTGAGAGATTTTAAGTCCATTTGAGATCAACTTAATGTGATCCAGAAACCTGTTTCCAATGCCACTAAAGTATTTCGTTTATACGAAGGACTTGATAATAGCTATGAAGCCTTCAAGACCACTATGTTGCAATCTTCACGGCCTTCTTATGTTGAAATTATACCCTAGCTACAAAGTTATGAGCTCAGGACAAAGAAAGAACTATCTATCACATCACTATATTGCAATTTCCACTGCTAATTTCTCCATTGTCTAAAGGCACTCTGTTATGGCCCACCATGATACACATATGAGTTCACCTATGTTATAGTAATGGTATATCTCACATGATTAATGAATAACAGGATAATACTAAATTAGATAATTAAAATATATT
>JAYJMB010029126.1:0-21898 GCA_036873735.1 Pouteria campechiana | reverse complement strand
ATTAAAATATATTTAAGTACTAATTAAACCCTATATATGGGAGAGTTACCTTAGAAATAACTCATGAAATCAGGGAAGTGACATGTACCCTACACGCTATATTAAACTAATTAAGGATTGTTATTAGTACTAATCATTATCATTAGTGCGGTAGATGTATGGAAAATCAATTAAATGTCTGGTTCCACTCCTATCATGAGGTTGCTGCGAGATTGAGGTTAAAGACAATGAAGTGGAATTGTGAGAATGCTTAAGATGAGTCAGCCCATGTTGTCTCAGTCGGTGAGTGGCAGACTGTACGATTAGGTGGGGATGAGATTGAAAAATGGCTCTTGAATTCTTATCATGTAGAGTTTGTAAATGCTATTAGACCCAATTCATTCAAGGGTGTTTACAAAGGCAAGAGAGCTGCAATCAGACGTGGCAGCAATGGAAAGTTTTCTGGTGCTGTAACAGGAAAAAGTCGTCCACATCAAGAGACTCTAGCCGTCCCCATCGAAGGCTGCAGCAAGCCAAGTATAGGACCAAGAGCATAGACTTGAGTAGGTAGGAGACTTCTCCACATCATTACTCACAGCTGCCATCCAAAAGCCATGCCCAAAAGCAGACAGCAACGTCTCCCTTCAAAGCAGAGGAGAGCTCGAACCGTGCAGTCCAAGGCCCTATCTGACAGATTACGTAGGTAACAAAGAAACGCCTTCCCTGGTTCCGCTACCAAATAGCATAGGCGATGCAGAAGAGGAGGCAGATGGTAGCAGAATTTGCAAATATCGAAAATTTGAAACGGCATTAAAGTCGGAAGGCAATTGGGAGAGCAGCATATCAACTGCCCGAAAGGAAACTTTGAGTAGCTACTTCACTGAAATGTTTAACAGGCATGGAGACAATAGCTAAAACCTTTGATTCACGACTAGCAAAACACCATCCAGAAGCTTTGATGCAGAAGGAACGGTTGCTCTGCTAGGATGTCCAAATTGCAGAAGGCCAACTCACTCAGTGCAAAACTTCTCCAGGCAGCAAGTTGCGCAGACGATGCCCAGGTCGCGCTGGCAGCAAAATGTGACCAAAGACAACTCCATGAGAAAGTTCTCCAGCTCGCACAAATAGGACGGGGAGATGAAATTTGCGGAGGACTTGGCAATAGCGCAGTTTAAGCAGATGGAAGTTAGAGTTTACCGTATTCCGTATTCTGTAATTAATTCGCATCACAAAAGGATGCATGGCTGGCGTTGTTCCGGTTCACATGCCAGCAAATGAGAAAAAGGCAGCAATGTGACCGTAATGACTTGAGGCCTTCATACGCGTAGGCGTCTGCACTCGAATGGTTCGCAATCAAAACACTGCGAATGCTTGCCGAGTGGGTCGCGCAATCACAGAAGCTGCGGGACGGGTCGCGCAGACACAAGGATGCTGGTTGACCGGGTCGCACAGACACGAGGATACTGGTTGAGTGGGAAACGCAAGTTAGGGTTTCTTGGTTCTGCTGCTTAGTAGCGCAATTAAAAGGAAGACAGAAAACCCATGCCAAGAATCAGTTTCTTCAGGTCAAGCAGCCTGCAGAAATGCAACGGCCATGTGAAAAAACCTAAGTTTATATTGAGTCACTGCATCATGACTCACTGAGTCAAACCTTAGCAAATACTATTCACCAACTCATTCAAAAGCGTAAGTCTAAAACTAAGTTACTTAGTCATGACTCACCGAATTAAACCTTAGCAAACATCATTCATCAAATCAGCTAAACTTAGTTAACCTAACTCACTATTCCTAACCTTCTTATGGAAATGTGAAAAAACTAACTTAAAATCCAGTCATCCTTGTCCTATTTTTCCTAAGTTTCTCAAAAATAATTGAGAAAGCAAAGCTAAACTCAGTTAACCTGGTTTACTCTTCCTAAGCTTCTCAAAAGCAATGCGAGAAAGCTGAACCAAACCTAAGTAATTTGTTTTCTTTTGGTCTCTTTTAGGTCTAAACACGATAGAGATCACCCAATCCTAAGCCCTTCTTGGATATACCAATTGGGTCACAAACTACCTATTCTCTTTATGGTTTCTTAGAGTCTAAACAATAGAAATCACTCAATCTTAATTTCATCCGGACAAACCAACTGAATCAAAACACTTATTCTTTAGGTTAACCCAGTATCTAACAACCCAGTTTAGAGCCATGTCTTCTTATTCGCCCATTGACTTGAAGTAATCTCCTAAATATCAAGTCATTGTAATGTACTTGGCGATCCTAAAGATAATGTACATTCATTTTGAGAGAGAGCATGTTTTATTTTTGGATTTCTAAGATACATTGTACTTTTCCTTTTAATCAAGGGTTTTCTCCCATTATAGAGATGTAATCAAGACCACTTGTGGTCTGGGATGTGAATATACAATCTTTCTGATATATACAATAAGTGTAATCAATTAAGGAAATCAATAAAATAAAATAGAAATTATTTGATGAATCTTTATATTATATTATTTTTATTTTCGTCCTCATTTTGTATTTATTACAAGCGTTAATCATGGTTAGACTTAATTAACTCAAAGTGTAATTAGGTTTAATTCCCCGCAACCTGACTTTACGATCTCTCACGGGTTAAAAGTAGAGATCCCCGCTTCCAATTTTCAATCGGATATTAGAAAATGTCACTCATCTAACTACTCAAAAGCCTAAGTCTAGGATCAGGTCACCAAGTCATGACTCACTGAATTATTGAGTCATTACTCACCAAGTCAAACCTTAGCAAACATCATTCATTCATTCACCCAAAAAAGCCTAAGTTTAGGACAGAGTCACTGAGTCATGACTTACCAAGTGAAACTTTAGCAAACATCACTCATTCATTCACCCAAAAAGCTTAAGTCTAGGATGGAGTCACCAAGTCATAATTCACCAAGTCAAACCTTAGCAAATACTATTTATTCAAAAGCCTAGGTTTAATATCGAGTCACCAAGTCACTGAGTCATAACTCACGAAGTTAAACCTTAGCAAACACTACTCATCCATTAACTCAAAAAATCCTAAGCTAATTCATTAAGTCATGAAAGCCCAGTCACTAAGTCATGACCAAACAAGTCAAACCTTAGCAAAAGCCACTTCAAATCAACTAGACTCAATCAATCTGGCTCACTCTTCTTAAGTTTCTCATGGGCAATGTGAGAAAGATGACCAAAACCTAGTCAACCTAATCCACTCTTCCTAAGCTTCTAATGGGCAATGTGAGTAAGCTAAACTAAATCTAGGTTACCTATTTTCTTCTGGTCTCTTTTAGATCTAAACACAATAGAGATCATCTGGTTCTAAATCCTTTTAGGATATGCAAATTGAGTTACAAACCACTTACTGTTTATATAGTTTTTTACAGTTTAAACAATAAAAATCACTCGGTATTCATTTTGTTTGGGACAAACTAATTGGATCAAAATACTCGTTCTTTAGGTTGATCCAAAGTCTAGAAGTCATGCCATCTTTTTTGCCCATTGGCTTGAGCCGATCGACTAAATATCAAGTCATTGCAATATGCTCAGTGATCCCAAAGAGATCATACATTTATCTGAGAGTGTGTTATTTTATTCTTGTGGGTCTCTAAAACCATTGTAATTTTTCTTTTAATCAAGGATTTTCTCCCATTGTGGAGATGTAATTATAAGCACTTGTGGTCTGGAATATGTTCTATACAATTTTCTAATATATACACACCAACTATAATCTATTGAGGATATCGATAAAAATAAATTTTTTTTGATTTATTCCAAAATGACAAATCTTTTTATTCAATTTCTGTTCTTCCTTTTTGTACTTATTGCACACGCACGTGTACACACACACACACATATATGTATGTATGTATGTATGTATGTATGTATGTATAATTTTCTCCATGTTTCCCTAATTTAACAACATAGAAAACTTAAAAGGATTAAATCAATGTCTTCCATCGGCTCTAAGATCTTTTAAGAAATTATCTTTCACTTCATTGCTCAAGCAATGAGAGAATGTTTGGATAGAATTAATATAGTCATTACTTGGATAATATAGAAAATAATGATGTCAGAATAACTGAAAATAGTATTAAGAGGCAACTAGATGCATACCAAATAGAAAAAGAAATGAAGACAAAAATGTAGAATTATTATGAAAAATAAAAATTTAACTAAAAATAATTTTGTTATGAGATGTAAATATGATAGAACAACTAAATTTAGCTGTAGAAAAGTAGGATAAAATAAAAAGCATTTACTTCACTTGAATAGAAGTCAAATGTTTTGTCATATAATGTGATTTTTTTGATTGCATAGTCTGTTCATCAGCCTTATCGGAAGAATTAGAATTAAATATCTTTCACATGATCTTGGAATAGAGCTAGATATCCCTTCTTGTTCAAGACCAAAATTAAAAGGCATGCTTATTTTTTCCCATACATTGGCTAAAATATGGATATTCAATCTACCCAACAGCATTGACCTACACTAAAATACATTAAAGAAAAAAGCCATCTATTCATTCTTGATACACTTTATTTTCAACCATTATCTTATAGAATGGAATGAATGTTTGAAAACCATCAGAATTCAAAGGTGAATTGAACAACGTTACCTGAAATTGGACCCAATTTCTGTACCATGTGGCAACATCTACGAGTTAAAACATTAACTTTTCATGTTAACCATTATAATTTCCCGTCAAGATGATCTTTATAATCTTGTAACTAAGCAAAGACGGGATGCCTGGGTGAACCTAATCAACCCATCACAATGGGCACATAGATATGATTGGGTATATTTGATAGAGAGCAAATTAAAAAGGTCTATTTGAGATAGATGCTACTATGGATAACACAGACTAATGTGGTAGTTTAGCAACCCTGTTTTTTCTCATATTTTTTATACTTTTTTATTATTTTATATTAAAAACTTTATTTTACTGATGTCATTTTCTACTTTCTAAATATACCCTTTAATGAAAAGAAGGAAAATAATTAAAGCTATAAAAATTAAAAAATAATGTTGTTTACGTTAACTAAAATATCACATGGAAAAAAACAGAGCTACATTCGAAGAGACTATCTACTTCATTGGTTGGACGAGAGATGAGGAAGCAAGTCGGAGCCCTGTCAACATTTGAAACTAAAGGATGTAGGGTCAACCGTCAACATCGGCTAGAAGCTCAAGAATACACTGCGGACTACGCGCGTTGGTAAACTCATTAGGACTTGCCACCATATTTTCTTACGAGGAACATACATTCAAAAGGATCCAAACCTTTCAATTATCTATCCATTCCATACAAACATAACAAAATGAAACTATCCATTTAACTATGATGTTTTATGGTTTCAATTCTTTAATTTTCACGTTAACGGATGCATCCAACGCAACGGATGGAAAACCAAAAACGCCTGGTTGCCGTTCAATCCTTCAACCGAAAAAACCGTTTTTTTCTCCTCCACTTCTGCACCCCATCTCTTTCTCTCGCACACACATGGATCAGGAAAGTTTTTTCTGCTTCTGAAACCCCCATCTCTTTCTCTCTCTCTCTCTCACATTGGATTAGGAAAGCTTTTTCTGATCCTGAAACCTCCCTCCCTCTCTCTCTCTCTCTCTCTCTCTCTCTCTCTCTCTCTCTCTCTCTCTCTCTCTCTCTCTCTCTCAAGAATTAGGAGAGCTCTTTTTTATTTGTTGCCGCTGCTACAGGATGCAAGTTTTTGTAATGGTCGTTGTATCCGTTGCTGCTGGTGCTGCCGTTTTTTTGGCCTAAGGGCCAGATATCTGTTGATGTTGCTGCGATTGTTAAGATAGGAAGATAGATAGATATCCATAAGCAACAATGTCGTTATCGACGGCAGAGAATTCCCCAGGTGTGAAAACAAGTCTGAACGTAACAGAAGTTAACCAGGTGGTATGTTACTCGCCATCGATGATGCTGTCAAATGGGATGTGGGGTGGAGAATCTCCTCTATCTTTCACCATTCCTGTCTTCGTTATGCAAATCACCATCATCATCGTAACCAGCCGTGCCTTGGTCTTCCTCCTGAGGCCCCTCAGACAGCCTCGGGTCATTTCTGAGATCTTGGTACATATGCCCTCTTGCTTCATTGGTTGCCAACTTTTATTTAAGATAAGTAAAATTATTTTGATCAGATGTCTACATAAGACATATAATTTCGAAAGATATAAAATTATCTGTAAAATATAAAAATTACTTTTCATTGATTTATACTTGTAACGAAATAGCATATAATTTCGTAAATCCAACATGCATCCAGAAATAAAATTAAGAAAGTATGGATTGCGGGTTACAATATAGAAATTTATATTACCACTGAAATTATAACATAAAGGATGTATATGTGCAAGTTTTAAAGAAAATTTTCATTATTCGTCAACCCATTATTATCCATCTCAGGTCCTTGTACTTGGTATCTCTATGATATATATATATATATATATATATATATATATATATATAAAGAGAGAGAGAGACCACTTGGGAAATGGGAAAACAAAAAAAAACAGTGAAAAAGTAATCAATTCTTTCTAATATTTTTTTCCTGTACTTTCTAATGTAGTGTAAAATCTGAACTATCTAATAACTTTATTTTTTATATTTTTATTTTTATGTTTAAATATTAGCCTCAATTTTTATAGAAAAAGGTGCCTAGTTTAATTTTATTTTATTTATTACTCCTATCACACACCACAACAGTCTCTCTTTTTCTCTATTTATTTTCTATATTTTTATTTCTTCTTTTTCCTGTTTCTGTTTCCGATTAAAACCTTAATTAACAAATACGACCATGTCCTTAGCATTGCATGATATATTTGTAACAACGGTATTAAAACCGAATCGAAGGTTAAACTGGATAAGCATACGAGTCATGTCCAACCGGTTTAACCTTTTGGTTAACCCAATAAAACTATTTGACATGTCGTTATTTTTTGGATCAAATCAAAGTAGGCCACAGCAATCGGACCAACCAATTCAGTCAGGTTTTAATCACAGTAGTGATTAGTAACAGCGTAAACTTAGGATAAAATATTAATTTGGCAGTGGAATTATAGATTTACATGGTTGTATCTATGTTGATAGGCTGGCTTGATTTTGGGTCCCTCAGTGATTGGGCGTTACACCAAGTTCGGGACGATATTCTTCCCTCTGAGGAGCGTGTCAGTGCTGGAGACGATGGCCAATCTCGGCCTCCTCTTCTTCCTCTTCTTGGTGGGGGTCGAGATGGACCTAGGCATGATCAAGAGAACGGGAAAGAAAGCCATGGCCGTCGCCTTAGGAGGCATGTTGTTTCCCTTCGTCGTCGGTTCTTTCACATCCTTCTACTACTACGACAACTCAGTCCATCCCGTCACCTTCTTCCTCTTCGTCGGCGTCAGTCTCTCGGTCACGGCGTTCCCCGTGCTGGCTCGCATCCTCGCAGAGCTCAAGCTCCTCAATAGCGATCTTGGGCGGATCGCCATCTCCGCCGCAGTCATCAACGACCTCCTCTCCTGGATCATGCTCGCCCTTGCCATCTCCCTCTCGGAGAGCCAAGGCAGCGCCCTCATCGCCATCTGGGTGGTGCTCTCCGGCACAACCTTCATCTTCTTCAGCATCTACGCCATTCGACCCACGATCATCTGGATGATAAAGCGCACCCCAGAAGGAGAACCCCTCAGCGACATCCACCTCTCTTTCATCTTGGCTGGGGTGATGCTGAGTGGCGTCTTGACGGACGCCATTGGCATACATGCCATCTTCGGGTCTTTCGTGTTTGGCCTGGTCATACCCAACGGCCCTCTAGGGGCTTCGCTGATAGACAAGCTCGAGGACTTCGTGTCGGGGATGCTGCTGCCTCTCTTCTTCGCCATCAGCGGGCTGCGGGCGAATATAGCTATGGTGGACGACATTCCGAACTGCATCTTGCTGGTTGTAATCATCCTGTTGGCCTGTGCAGGGAAGGTTGCTGGCACGTTGTTGGTCTCCCGCTTTTATGGGATGCCTCTTCGAGAAGGGGTGTCGCTCGGAATGCTCATGAACACCAAAGGCTTGGTGGAAATGATCGTCTTGAATGTTGGGAGAGAGCGGAAGGTAAAAATCGCTTCGCTTTTCGTTTGCATGAAACGCCATGATTCTCTCTCTCTCGCTCTCTCTCTCTCTCTCTCTCTCTCTCTCTCTCTCTCATAATTTCGTGCGAGCAAATTGCAGGTGATCGATGAACCAACATTCGTTGTGCTGGTGATCACGTCAGTGGTAGTGACAACGGCGGTCACACCAGTGGTTACATCCATCTACCGGCCATCGAGACGATTCATACCATACAAGCGCCGGACGATCCAACGAACGAGGTTGGATCAAGAGCTGCGAGTGCTGGTCTGCATCCACAACCCTCGCAGCGTCCCCACCATCATCAACCTCCTCGAGGCGACCCACCCAACAAAGCATTCCCCTCTCTACATCTACGCCCTCCACCTCGTCGAGCTCACCGGCCGCGCCACCGCCATGATGATCGCCCACAACTCCAAGAAGCACGGCCGGGCTCCGGTGAATCGCACCCAAGCCTACTCAGACCAGATTGCCAACGCCTTGGAGAATTACCAGCAGCAATCGGTCGGAGTGTCGACCGCCACCCTCACCGCCATCTCCCCCTACTCTTCCATGCACGTGGACATCTGCGACCTGGCCGAGGACAAGAGGGTGGGGCTCATCATCCTCCCCTTCCACAAGGAGCAGACCATCGACGGCGGCATGGAGTCGGCCAATCCCGCTTTCCGGAGCATCAACACCAGCGTCCTGGCCAACGCGCCGTGCTCGGTGGGGATCCTCGTCGACCGGGGTCTCGGCGGCGCCAGCCGGCTTGCCATGAGCCAGACGGCCAGCCACGTGGGGTTGCTCTTCTTCGGCGGCCCCGACGACCGGGAGGCGCTGGCCTACGCTTGGCGGATTGCGGAGCACCCCGGCGTCTTCCTGACGGTGATGCGCTTCGTTGAAGACAACGACATGGTGGGGATGCACGAGGAAGGCGAGAAGAGCGACGCCAAGATGCTGACGATGACGACGGAGGACGAGAGGGAGAGGCAGCTTGACGATGACTACATAAACCAGTTCAGGTTGCAGCACTCCAGCAACGAGTCGGTGGTGTATGTGGAGAAGTTGGTGAACAACGGGGAGGAAACGGTGGCGGCCGTGAGGGGATTGGATAATTCCCATGATCTTTACATTGTGGGGAGGGGGCAGGGGTCGTCGCAGCTCACGGCGGGGCTGACGGTTTGGAGCGAGTGCCCGGAGCTGGGGCCGATTGGGGATTTGTTGGCATCGTCCGATTTTTCGTCGACGGTGAGCGTGCTGGTGGTGCAGCAGTACGTCGGAGCCATTCCGGCCGACGGGGTGGGAACGCCGGACAGTCCCGGGAATCACATTGACCAGTATTTGGACAACATGAGGCGACCCCGTGGATCTCAGTTTCCTTACCACTAGCTTAACTAGCCGAATATGGGGTGCAGAAAACCCGACCTCCCCCACCACGCCCGCGCAAGTATGAGAAATAAAAGCGTTTTGCTGACAACCAGCTTAGGGATTAGGCCATTGTTTCAAGAATAGAGCTAGGTTAAGCAGTTTGATGTGCCCATTTTGTAGTTAACTATGAAATTAATGGGTTTCATTTTGTTCATGTTACCTTTCTCTTCTCATGCTTCTAGTCCACATGAAAATGTAATTTTCTTTTTCTTTTTTTTAACAGATACCTAAAATGTATATGAAGATTTTTTGTTTCTTCCAACTATCATGTTTTTTGGACTAAAATATTCATTGTGGCACAATCTGACATTTCAATTGACTTTGTATATGGATGGTTAGAATTGATCGTTTGGATCTTTCAATTAGTGTGGCCCCCGCACGTTTTGCATGCATATGATTTGCATGGGAAATATCAATCCAAGTAGGATTCGGAGATCAGAAAAGAGTCCAGATTGGATGAGGATTACGGTCTTGTCTGATTTAGTTTATTTTTGGGTTCATGACTTATTTACTTAGAACAAGTTGTCTTGAAAAATAGACTATGTGAGAGAGAATGAAACCTCAATGCCAATTTTCATGGATAATTAAGTGGTAAGCTTGGATTAAATTACTTATCTACTAGCAGAAATGATTGATGTTTGAGAGACTTGGATTTGGATGGGCAAACATAATTAGGTTACTAATCGCAAACACAATTAACGGAGCAAGCAACCTGTAATGCTAGGCTTTGTTTTTGGGTTCCTCAATCATAGCCAATTCCAGGCCTAGACTTCTGATAGACCAGCTTTTGCTTAACCAGATTTGGACTGGACTCTTTCTTAAGCCAGCCTTCTGTCCTTAGACAAGATGCAAGTCTCTGATCTGACCAACCTATGCGGCTTAAACAGAAAATGAAAAGAATCCCCAGATGTTTTTTCAATAATCATGGCCAAGTTACAATGGATAGAAGAATATATCACTAAATCAAAGTTAAAAGGATTAAATCAACGTTTTCCATCAGCTATAAAATTCGTAAGAATTATCTTTCACATCATAGACCAAAGCATTAAGGAGTGCTTGAATAGAAAGAATGTATTTTCTGCTCGGATGAAGAAAAACAAATGATGCTCGTAGGAGTAAAAACAATATTAGTAAGTTAATTAAATACCCTACAACAAAAGTCAGTTTGGCTGCATTTGGTTTAAATATGGTTGCATTTGTCTAAATGCACCCAAAAAAATTAGCCTTCAATTGGCTACATCTAGCTTGTTGCATTTTACCAAAAGCAGTCAACATGTTGGCTATATTTGACCAAATGCAGTCGTTCTAATTTGGCTGTGTTTGGCCAAAGGCAACCAACTCATTGGCTGCATTTGGTCCAAGCACAACAAACATTTTGGAAATGCAACCAATATTTTGGCTGCCTTTGCACCAAATGCAGTCAAAAATTTTACTACATTCGTCCAAATGCAACCAACCTAAAATGGTTGCTTTTAGTCAAAAGCAGCCAAGTTTTAAAAATTTTGAATATGTTTGGTGTACATATAGCCAAACTATTAATTGCGTTTAGTTAGATATAGTCGACTCAAAATGGTTGTGTTTGGTCAAATGAAGTCATTTTTTTTATTGTGTTTAGTATATACACAGTCAAATCCATGCTGAAAATGTAACCATTTTGATACTCCATATGCTTATTCAACCATAACTTTTATGTCAAACACTAGTAATGATTTTACTAAATTATATCTTTAATCCATTATATATAAAATAATGAGTGTCACTCACATGCTGAGAGCTTTCATGAAAAGTTAAATAATTTTACAAACGAATGAAATTTATTAAAGGTAAATTACCCATGTTAAGGTATTCATATGTCTTTTACTTCCTAATGTTAAACATTCTTTGTTCCCTTGTAGTGACATACACATTTGGATCATGAGGTCGTATAGCATAGTCATATCCATCATAAACTTGGCCCTCGAAGTATGCTCCATTCCACTGATTACACTGATCTACCCTTGGCTGCCATAACCAAGAAATAAAAATACATAAGTTAAAAAATAAAATGTGAAAGGGTACACAAATCATATAGAAAATAAAAACAAGCATCCAAGTTGGCTCATATAAGATTGCCAATGCTACCTACTTGTTTCCTAGATTGCGGACTCGAGAGAGATGAATTGTTTGGTTTCCAATGACTATCCCATTCAACTTCTGCAATGCTTCCCTAGCATGGTTTCTATCAAGAAAAAGAGAAACTTAAAAAACAACAATGCATTCAAACAATAATGAAAATCATGGAATCTATTCAATGGTAGAGGACAACATATTAGCCAATATGTATTTGCAATTGCATCTATAATTATATTTACCTATTGCAGGTCTAAAACTTGTATTCAATATTTATGTTTTCACTTAATAAGTTCACTACATCTCTACTACAATAAAGATCATGGAACAATGCAAAACCCACAAAATACTAGGAAGAAGCTACAAAGCATATAAGAAAAATAGATTAACTATGATATTTGGAATGTAAAGGTAAATTGACAATGTTCTTTGATTTGATGTTTTTGCCATTGGTGTAGTTGATTAGAACCAATGGAAAAACCATATTACCTTGCACAATGACAGCCATACAGACATCTAAATGAACACATTTGCTTGTATGGGAGAAGCATTGCAGTTGTATGTCATTCTATTTCCTTCTTATATGTAGCAACTACATTGCCCTGCACTTGTGAAACAGGAAGATAATTTCCCATTGATACTAGAACATAACGGCCATATTCTCAGACAATTTTCTATCCAAATCTATCTAAGAAAAAAACTTCATCTTAATTTAGCAAATGGATTCTTGTCCATTCCCATGTTAATAATTTGCCTCAACTAAATAAATGTTTATCAGGCATCATGAGAACATTTCAGACACCATCCTTCTTAACTTGTTCCTGATTTTCAGTCTTCTAGCTTTTCTCATGACCTCAATTGTCTATGATGGGATTACAGTTCTACTTGCATCCAAATCTAAAATGAATTCTTGTGTCTATTCTTATAATAGTCTAATCACGGCAAACATACTACAATATGCTACTCCTATAAACTATATTTAGTTATGGTCTTAAACATTCAATACCGGCATATAAAGTTATGGTCTATTTGGTGAGGAGTTTCAACAGGTATGTTCTCATTAGGAGAGTAAAATGACATGCATATCATCTTCAATTAGCTATTATGGAAAATAGTATATGTAATGCATTAAAACATGTACAAGCTTTTCTATCATATAAGATTGTGATGTACACTAGTACACTCACAGGCATCAAGCAAATGGCTTATAAGTAACTCCTAATGTAAACTGTCTTAATGATATTCTGTGGTTTAGATGGAAAAAAAAGGGAGTGCACTACACAAGGTTCCTTCCAATGCAGGATATGGGAGGGTCAGATGTACATGCAAAAGTCTAATTTGTTTTCTCTGTGTAAACAGAACAAATGACAATAAATCAAACTGATTTCAAGCTTCATGATTTCTAATTACTACATATTTGTCAACCATTAGAAATTATTTCTCAAATGTTTGTCCATTCACTCAATGGCTAACCAGCTAAAATTGCAATTACCCCAATGATTATAACTTTTGGGCAGCTTAACAATGTTCGATGTTGGTGTTATGCAAATATGGCTCCCTTGTAGCATAGACTTCATTAACATATGCCAAATATTGAGCCATCTTTATGTCATTGTGTGTACTTAAATCATGGGGAAAATAGAGGAAATATTTTACCTCAAAAATAGTTTCCTAATTTCTGAGCTCTTGTCTTCTTCTATTCACTGAAAATGAACAAAAATTTATGGACTGACATGACAATCCTTGTTATGAATGAAGTAAGATCTTATTGAAGGTAGAATAATCTAGATAATCATGTACCTCAATATAAAGATCATAAATTTCACATAATTTGTTTTCCACTACATCATCAATACTGTATTTTCGAATCTCATCAGAACCATGAGGCATATCCTAAAAATCATCAGATGAACCCACTTGTTGCCTAGCTTTCTAATAAGCACAATACAGTTAGATATGATGAAATGGATCTTAAGTGAATAATTCCAGATACAGATTTATGCAATTCTTCCATAGAATCTTCTCTCTGACTAATGTCATCTTGTTTAAACTAATGCAAGAAAGTCTAAAGGTATTGATAAATTATATTAAAGTTTTCCATGAGAAAGAAATAGAAGATTCCACTCTTAGGGAAATGGGATGAGCAAGGACAAAGAAGGGAGATGAGGTGGGGCAAGGGCGAAAGTAGGGAGATACAATAGGCCAAAAGGGGTGGTGGGTTTTGTCTCTGCAAGCTTGCAACTTCTTTTTCGATCATCATAATGGGCTAGCAAGTGGGGAACACTTATGGCTATGGTTAAACATAGCCACGACATAGCTGTGAGAGGGAGATGGAGCAGAGAGGTCGGGAGCAAAGAAGGCTAGGAGCAAGGAGGGGTTTCTTATGGTAGTGGCAAACAATAATAGATTGTTATTAGCAACAGCAGGGAGATAAGCGGGGAAGTGCCAAATGGGGAAAGTGTTAAGGAGACTTAAGGTTAATGGTTTGGAAATGGGAATGGGAATGGGGCATGGGCGGAAGTGTAACACCTATGGTGTTAAATTTGATAACTATATGTTGATTAATAAAGAAATTTGGTTTGAAAGGAATTAATTCAAGTATAAGTATGATGGAACAAATTACAAGTGGATGCAATTGAAATTTTTATTTGATTTCTAATTATTCAAGGGTGTAAAATGTGAAAATTATACCATTATTATGAAAAAAAAATTAATGAAAAATGTAATGATTGAAAGTTTAAAAATGAAGGATTAGAGAAAAAGTAGAAAACAGGATTGAAATGAAGGGCAGCAGGTTAATGTCTCGACACCGAAACTCAATGTCGCGGGCAATGTCATGACACAAAGGGCAGTATCGCGACACTCGGCAGTTAGCAAAGTTATTGTCATGACACAGGTTTTCTATATCGCAACATTAGACAATCAGCAAAGTCCATGTTGCAACACAGGTTTTTTATTTTGCGACACTGGTTCTGTTGCAAGTCAAAGCACCGAAAAATTTGATCTTTTTAAGCTCTAAACCCATTATATTTTTCATTTTCCAGTCTGTTCTTCTTACTCAACATCTTTCTTCTTCCCCTAGCTCCATTATGCCTCATTTAGCACCTATTTTGCTTGAGAGCATGGGGATTAAGTTGGGTAATCTCGCTGACATGCCTTTTGGCTTGAATTTTTGGAATTTGGGTAGTGGGGAATGGAAGCAAATCCTTTTTTCTATAAAATGGAAGGTGCAACATGAAGCTGGGAGTTTGGTAATTCAATTGGGGAGGACGGCTACAACTGTAAGCGATGGATGATCTAAGAAAGATAAAAAAATAGATTTGGAGAGGAAAGTGGTTTGGAGCTAAAGGCCTAAGGTAAGTAGGCGGCCCCCTCTGTGATTCGAATGTATAGATGAGGATACTGATTATCCCATACTTATTTCAGGCATATATTTTTGGATGAGGGATAGTAGTTATTCCATGTTTGGTTAAAGACTAATATTTATGAATTTTGGTAAATATATAACTATTAGGGATAGTAAGTACCCCTTAGAATTGAAATACATTATATTTTGAATATGATATGATCATGTGAGTAATGGGAATAGAGAGTATCCCACAATATGCTTATTCTTGTGTATGGATGTCTATATGAAAGGGATAGGGAATATCCCAAGTGTATGATGGAAAGAATAGATGGGATGAGTATATCCCATGTTAAGATTGATATTATGTTTTATTGATGTATTTTCATTGTATGAATTAATAGGGAAGTATAATTTTCTATTGTGATATTGTTAATAGGTGATAAAGATGGGATAAGTGATATCCCATAACTGTGTAAGTGGCATAATATATCATAGAACTATACATATGAATGGAATGAGAAGCATTCCATAATAGTATAGATATGTAAAATGATGTAATATGCATCGAAGGCACAGCAGTAATACTATGCCTGTATGACATAGTTGGATATGTGGTATCTGCATTGAATGTATGGTGATATGAGATGCCTATATGGCCTGTATTGTGGTATGATGAGCCAAAGTGGCTCGGATGTAATGTGAAGTATCGGAATGGCACTATATGTTATGATACTCCTGAATGGCATAGGATGTGTATAGACAGTAGGAGGATTTGAGCCCCATGGTATGTTTCTTTTTGTATTATGCATCTCAAGATGAGATGGAAGTACATTGCGGTTATGGCTGTAGTTGTATATGCCGGAAGGGCGTATATCGTGTATAGAATGGAAGAGGACTTGAGTATCGTTAATGTATGCACTGTACTATAATATGATTCATGTTCAGAGTTAGAACATGTATTCTAATTGATTATGCTTTGTTATAATTTTCTATTTTTGCATACTTACTAAGTTGAACGGATTCACGCCTTCTTATGTTGAATTTTTAGTTAATAGGACAAGTAAAGAATTTCAACTATAAGTTGGGATTGGCAAGCATTAGTAGAAGATATTTTAATGATATGCTAGAATGTTGGAATTGGAATCCGGTTATGTAATTATGTATGATTGTATTTTATCCCAAATGATATAAACTAAATATAATGGCATGTCATAGTAATATTTATGATATCGTAGATGGATTTGTATTAATCCTAGGAAATGCATTGCCATCATGATACGGTTCCAATCTTGAGGGGAGCTGTGAGTATGGGTGTGGGTGTTTTAGATATAATTTTTGTCATTTGATTATAGAAATGTATATTTTATGTAATTTCATACATGTATATATGGTATAAATATCTATAATACAAGATAGACTCTGCTAGATTTTAGGTAGGACATTGCCCTTAAAATTAGGAAAATAGTGAGGTTATGATAAGATTTCCCTTATGAAAAAGGAAAAGGGTAGCGTTATGCATCAGCCCCGGTGTGGCGTGGTTAAAACGCATAGGGTGGGAGTGTAAAGCGTTATAGGAAGGGCAGGAGGGCCAGCATTTTTTGGTTTTTTTTACTAGAATTTATAATTTAGCAATTTAGAACTTTTTAATATGAATAATAGATTTTTAAAAAAGTTAAAAAATAAACCTATTTCTAAACTTTACAAAAATTTTAATAAAAAGATTATCAAAAATAAGTATAGTAATGCAAACTAGAAATAAATTTTTAATAATAAAAAGGCCTATTGTCGACATGAATTTCTATATAATAGAAATAAACTAAAATGTAAATAAATGATGGTAAAGTATACAAGTATGAAAGTAAATTTATCCAAAGTCAATAGGTTTATTAGTAAATAAATTGATTTTTTATCTTAATATTACATAATTTATTATTTTTATATTACTTATATTATTATATAATTTTTATAATCCATATAAATATGATTAAAAATTTTAAACATATAATTTGAAGAAATAATATTAAATGCAGTGCCCTTTTAGTCTCGTTGTCTCTAATTCTCAAATTTATCTCTATTAATGTATCATTGATATGCGATTTATTCTCTATCTAGATAAAAAAAACTAAAAAATATATTCGGCATTATTATGATATGCATTGATGAGCTTATAATTTATCATATTTTTAATACCTAGATTATCATGTTTTGGTCTTTAAATGATATGATTTCATTACTTTGCATTCATATTAGATTAAATATTACACTCAATAAATTTATTTGTGTTATAGGTCAAATTGGCAAAATTGAGGTTAATTTGGGGCCAAAATATGTTATTTTGGAACAGAGGTCTTCATGGAGACACACATCATTATGAGAGCATCAATCTTAACCTCTAATAAAGCATCAATGATGAAGTTTTAATATGAAGTAGGCACAAATCAGATGGTGGGATGTGAATGCAACAATTCAATTGAAGAAGAAATTCCATTTTTAGAAAGACTTGTATTTTTGGAAGCTTCACAAGAAAGAAAATTTGTAAAATTTTAGCGGTAGTTCAAGGCAAATTTTGGCAAAGATATAGGCATATTTTGAGAAAGTGTTCAACATAAAAATTATAGCCCTTCAAAATTATCTAACTAAAAAAAAGAATCACTTGATTCGAAGTTAATATGAGGAAGTTATGGCTAAAATACTATAACTGTCTCCAAAGAATTTTCTAAACGTAATGTGCGGTAATAGGTTTCACTTTATGGAAGTTTTTGGCATATTTAGAAGATGACCCAGAGAAAATTGTCAATAAAACATTTTATATCTTGAAATTATCTTTAAAATAAAACAAGAATCACATAATTTGGGTATTATATGAGAAAGATATGACAAAAATACGAGAACTTCTCCTAATAGACAGACTCTATGTGCGTAAATAAGATATTTTTAGCAATTGCATATTATATACTCAAGATAACTTTGGAAATCCGTGAGGAGGTGCAAGAAAACCCTAAATTGGCTTATTTAAAAGGTGTTTTAACAGAAAAATAGGGGACTTGGAGAGGAGAAAGGAGGTAGCAACTCAGAAACATCAAATCAAGCTTTTGGCAAAGACCTTCTTCTCTCTTTTCTTTTCTATTCTTTAAGTTTTCATCAAGGCCCTTTGTGGATAAAATTTATTCTAGGTTTAAGAAGACAGATTCCTCAGAATCAATATACTATGATATTTAATTTGATTTAATTATTCAATTTATTATTTCAGTATTGAATATTCTTCTTTGTTAATGATTATGATTGTTATGCTTAATTGCTAGTAGGCCTACTAGTTTATTATTCATTGTAATCTATTGCTAGATTAGATATCAAATCCATAATTGTTTGATCCCTATAAGCTGTGAAGCAACTAGGGTTTAATAATTTGTTGTTGTTACAGTTATTAAATCTTAGGAAGAATATTTGGCTAAATTAAATGCAACCACATGTGCTTGTGTTGTTTAGCTTCACCAATATCTACAAATCTTAATGTTGCTATTAGATTAAACATTTAGTGCTGGTCTTGGGTTGTTTAGTAGTTAGGGTTAATTTGAATGCTAGTTTCTAATTAACTATGTTGAAGGAGAGATAGGAAAAATAATTCCACTGGTGAATATTTAAAGTATGGATTAATTTATAATTGCATCAATGATCAGTTATGAGATTCTGATGGTAGATGTTGACTGGACCAAGGTTTTTTTCTCCGATAGATTTCTTTTATAACACTTTCTTCATTATATTCAAAACTCCCATTTCTTGTTCACTTTGCATAAAATTAAGTTAGATACTCCTCGTGGGATTGACCCTTATTCACACTACTATAGGCAATTTAATTGGAGTAAGGTTCTAAATTTGGTTGCCTATAATAGCACACTATATTTTTGGCCAAGGTTTCACTTTATGGAAGTTTTTAGAATATTTAGAGGATGATTCAGAGAAAGTTATCAACATGAAAGTTTTATATCTTAAAATTATCTTTAACATGAATCAAGAATCACATGATTTGGGTATTATATGAGAAAGATATGACAAAAATATAAGAACTTCTCCCGGTGGACAGACTCTACGTGTATAAATAAGATATTTTTAGCAATTCCGTATTGTATGGTCAAGATAACTTTGGAAATCCATGAGGAGGTGCAAGAGAACCCTAAATTGGCTTATTTAAAAGTTGTTTTAATAGAGAAATAGGGGACTTGGAGAGGAGAAAGGAGGTAGCAACTCAGAAACATCAAAGCAAGCTTTTGGTTAAGACCTTCTTCTCTCTTTTCTTTTCTATTCTTTAAGTTTTCATCATAGCCTTTCATGGTTAAAATTTTATTCTTGGTTTAAGAAGACAGAAGCCTCAGAATCAATATACTATGAGATTTAATTTGATTTAATTATTCAATTTATTCTTTGAGTATTGAATGTTCTTCTTTGTTCATAATTATGATTATTATGCTTAACTGCTAGGAGGCCTACTAGTTTATTATTTATTACAATCTATTGCTAGATTAGATATCAAATCCATAATTATTTGATCCCTCTAATCTACGAAGCAACTAGGGTTTAATAATTTGCTGTTGTTGCAGTTATTAAATCTTAGGAAGAATATTTGGCTAAATTAAATGCAACCACGTGTGCTTATTTTGTTTAGCTCACCAATCTCTACAAATCTTAATGTTACTATTAGATTAAACCTTTAATGCTGGTCTTAGGTTGTTTAGTAGTTAGGGTTAATTAGAACGCTGGTTTCTAATTAACTATATTGAAGGAGAGATAGAAAAAATAATTCCACTGGTGAATATTTAAAATATGGATTGATTCATAATTGTATCAATGATCGGTTATGAGATTCTGATGGTAGATGTTGACTGGAACCAAGGTTTTTTTCTTCTATGGATTTCGTTTATAACACTTTCTTCATTACATTCAAAACCCCCCTTTTTTGTTCACTTTGCATAAATTTAAGCTAGATACTCCTTGTGGGATCGACCCTTATTCACACTACTATAGGTAATTTAATTGGAGTAAGGTTCTAAATTTGGTTGCCCATGACAGTGCACCAAATTTTTTGCGTCGTTGTCGGGGAAGCATTCTAATTGATTTTGGTGTTTTGTGATTGTTCTTATTTATTCTTGTTTTATTTCTTTTTAGGGTCTATTAGATTTTTCTTGATTGTTTATGACTGCAACGTAATCTTCTAATCAAGAAAATTTATAGTACAAACCAAAAATTGAAAGAACATTGCACAGGTTAAGAATTGAAGCTCAGAGGAATTCAGAAAAGGAAGAAGTCATGGTTGGAACTCGAACTTTGAAAGAGCTTGTCATACCTAATTTGAATCAATAACTCTTATGCATAACTTTTCCTACTTTAGATGCTACTGTTAATTTCGAATTAAAATCTGAACTAATTCATCTCTTACCCACTTTTTATGGTCTTGCAGGTGAAGATCCTCGCAAGCATCTAAAGGAATTTCATGTCATGTGCACAAGTATGAAACCAATAGGGGTAACTGAAGAGTAAATCAAACTAAGAGCTTTTTCATTCTCTTTGAAGGATTTGGCTAAGGATTGGTTTTACTATCTACCATTTGGGAGCATTACAACATGAAATGAGATGAAGAGGTTATTTTTAGAAAAATATTTTTCAGCGTCAAGGGTAGCTAATATTAGGAAGAAAATTTGTGGTGTAAGAAAGCATAGTGGAGAATCTCTATATGAATATTGGGAGCATTTCAAGAAATTGTGTGCATGTTGTATCCATTATCAGATTAATGAATAGTTACTCATTAAGTATTTCTATGAGAGACTTCTTCCCACTGAAAGGAGCATGATTGATGCTGGTAGCGTAGGAGCTTAGGTAGATAAAACTCCTGAAGCTGTAAAGAATTTGATTGTAAATATGGCAGTCAACTTGCAAAAATTTGGCAATAAGCTTAATTCTCTATCCATGCCTATCAATGAAGTAAGTGTTTCTTCCCTTGAATAACAAACTGCTGGTCTGACTTTTCTTGTTCTTCAATTGGCTATAGGAAATAGCAAATAGTAAAAGCTGGTGGAATTTGTTCAATAGTAGGACATCCAAATGATATATGTCCAACTCTTCAAGAAGAATCTATTGAGCAAGTGAATGCAATGGGTGGTTTTTCTGAACAACCATAGAGGAAGTATGATCCTTATTCTAACTCATACAATCCAGGATGGAGGGATTATTCCAATTTCAGCTATAGGAATCCACAAGCAAATCAGTCCACAACTCAAAATCGTCTAAATTTTCAGTAATACAAGCAGCCATATCAACCTACACCACAACAGGGACAAACATCTAACTCTAGTATGCCTTTGAAAGATATTGTTAAGTTTCTTGCCTCTAACACATTATAATTTCAACAGGAGACAAAGGCTAGCATTTAGAATTTAGAGAATTAGATGAGTCAAATGGCAACAACAATCAATTGGTTGGAGACACAAAATTCAAGAAAATTTCCTTCTCAAACAATGATGAACCCAAGAGAGAACGTGAGTACAATTATTTTGAGAAGCGGCAAAGAGGTTGAAATTCCAAAAAAGATGACTCCTACACCAATGGAGAAAGCAAAGGAGAAAGATATTGTTGTAGACAAGGACCTTCCTAAGGACAATAAAGTATCCAAATGTAAGTTTCTACCTCTTTTTGAATATAAACCAGTACCAATTTTCCTAAGGCTTTAGCAGAATCTAAAAAAATTGAGCGATATCAAGATCTATTTGAGACTTTTCGTAAGTGTGAGATAAATATTCAACTTTTTGATGCAATTAAAGAAGTACCTAGTTATGCTAAATTCTTGAAAGAATTGGGTACAATAAAAAGGAGAGTGTAGTGGCATGAACTAGCAATGGCAGAGCAAATTCTACAGCTGGACGGATGTTCTAGTCCGGGCAGCACAAGCA